>JAEANM010003680.1:0-21985 GCA_017656035.1 Myanophis thanlyinensis
CATGACTCGTGGATTTCAACTCCCAGAATTCCTGAGCCAGCCATGCTGGCTCAGGAATTCTGGGAGTTGAAGTCCACATGTCATGAAGGAGCTGTAATTGCCCACCCCTGGTCTAGTCTACAGAAAATCAGGATGAGGGGTGACATAATACCAGTGTTGCAATATCTAAGAGGCTGCCACAAAGGAAGGGGGAAGGGGTTTTCAACCAATTTTCCAAAGCACCAGAGGGCAAAACAAGAAACAATGGTTGGAAACTAATCAAGGAGAGAAGCAAGCTAGAAGCAAGGAGAAATTTATTGACAGTAAGATCAATAAACCAGAGGAACAGCTTGCCCTTCAGAAGTTGTGGGTGCTCCATCACTGGAGACTTTCAAGAAGAGACACCATATATCCAGAATGGTATAGGGCAGTGGTGGCGAACCTTTTACTTACTGAGTGCTGAAAAGTACATGCTTTGCGCGTGCCATCCGAACTTGCATATGGATCCTCCACTTGTGCTGTGTGTGCAACTACACCATCTGTGCATGTGTGCAGGTTTCGTGCATACAATGCATGTATGCTGTGTGCAGGGACTCACGCACACATGAGCAATCATGTGCGCGTGCACAGGAGAGCTCCAAAGACCAGCTGGGTCTCTGGAATTGCTCACATGTGCATGCACAATCGCTTGCATGCACAATGGAGGCACAAAAACTATCTGGATCTCCGCAATCTCATGTGTACACATGCACAATTACATGTGCATGTTCAGCTGGAGGTATGTTGGCTGACAGCTCATGTACCCGGTAAGATGGCTCTGTGTGCCACCTGTGACACGTGTACCATAGATTTGCCATCACGGGTATAGGGTCTCCTACCTGATCAAGGGGTTGGATCAGAAGACCTCCATGGTCCTTTCTAACCCTATCCTTCTATATTCTATATTCTAAAACTTACTAAAATAATAAAATAATATCCAGAATTGAAATCTTGTCAATTGGTAACCATTTATCCAAACCCCAAGAAAAATGCAGGTCCTTTATTGCAATGTACCCTTTCTAAAGCTATAACTCAAAGCAAAAGTTCTGATCCAGTCAGTATGTCAATGGAAAGCAATCAGACTCAGAATCAATCTCACAAAACCAATCCAATTCCACTGCACACGTGCTGTGCATTGACAATAAAGGATTGAATTGAATAGATCTCTTATTTTAGATACAACAGGTCCCAAGTTCAATTTTCAGCTTGTTTAAGTCCAGTCTCCAACTTGTGAAGGCAGGCTACTGACCATCAGAATGGCTGATTTGGACCGTAAGTCAAACTTGGTCTCAAGCAGCACATTCTAATCCAAAACATCTGGAGGTTATTCAAATGCAAATTGTCTGTTCCTCCTTTTTAAAACATTAGATGAAAGCCCAGCAACAACAGACATTATCAGTGCCATTATTCTTCTTTCTCAATAAAATTCATTTGGACTTTGCAGCCATACTTAAGGCAAGCAAACCCAGCATGAAAACAATAGGCTTAGGGGTATGATACCATAGCTGCTTGGGGGCACAAATATGAATTACAAAAAAATATGAAGGAGAGTTGGAAAGTGAGAATTTAGTGTCTATCTGTTTCTTGGTTTCCACTGTCCCTTCCACGTTATCTTTAGGGGGTTGTGATCTGCCCACGTATTTGGTAGTATCTCAATTTTTTTTCAGTTTCAATGCCTATCTCCTTGTTTGTCCATGCCATGTCTATTCATGACCAGGATTTGTGTGGGTTCGAATAATAAGTATATTCCTTGTCCCTTGGGTGTAATTTTCTCCATTGATCAACTAAATTTAACTCTTGTGCCATGGCATGGAAAGTCCCTGGTAATATTTTCCTCTTGTTTTTGTTCTTATATTCACTAACATAATCCAGCTCACTGTCTGTTACTGCATTGAAATCACCTATGATACATATATTTTCCAGTCTGAATCCTATAATTCTTCTAGGTAATCTATCATAAAACTCTTTCTTATGGTCATTTGGGGCATAAATAGTCACCAGTAAAAAAGTCTTTCTTCCAAATTGTATCTCTAGTATTAAATTTATTCCCTCTGGGTCGCTATATTTAACTTCTGTCTGTAGGCCCTCCCTTACGTATACTGCTATTCCTGTTTTTATTATTATTTTCTGCTAGGGCTGTATATAGTTTTCCTAATTTTGGGAACTCTAAACATTTTCTATATTGTTCTTTTATATATACTTCCTGTATACAGATTATATCTACTTTCTGCTTTGCCAATTTTGCCAAAAACCCAATTTCCTTTCGCAGGAGAGCTTAATCTATTAATATTTAATATCTGAGAGCCATATGGTGATTTAAGGCACCAAGGTAGAAACCAGGAGACTGTGAATACTAGTCTATTAGGTAAAAAGTTAACTGATTACTTTGGACCATTCAATCTCTTTCAACATCAAGAAGGCAGCAATGGCAAACCACTTCTGAAAATCATGCCAAGAAAACTATAGGGGCTAATCCAGCTAATTAACAGTTGTCAACATTATCTCAAAGGCTACATATGTCCTATCATAAAATGCTTTTGACAAAAAAAATATGTTACATAAACATTTTGCTGAAAATGTATTGCACTGGAAATCATCTACTTTAACTGGCAATTAAGTGGATAACACATAACCATTCCTTCTGTTCTTCACATTTGAAAAAACAAGTTTGAAAAGGATTTAAAAAACAACAGGAAGTAGGAACTAATATATTATTTTGAGAAATCCATTGGCATTTTTAGAGTTCTGCTCTGAAAATATATTTATTTTTCTAACCTTGTTTCCAGAATAATTTACATTTTGCACTCATTATTTTGGTGCATTGCTGCATAGAAAGGAATCATCCTGAACTGTGCCAACTGGTGTATCTTTGGGGATCATGGACACGTTTCCCTCTTTACGGGAAAGTACTGTTATTAATGTTTCTTAGCAGAATGGAAGAGTAACTAGATTTTAAAAGAGCATCCTAAATTATCAGCAGATGAAAATTTCAGATAAATAAATGTTATTTAGAAAGGTTATAAATTTTGCTATCAGTTTTCCATGGCAAATTGATTAAGAATTAATACCCAGTTAATATAATGTTGCTGATTTGTAGCTCAACATAAAACAAAGCTCTAGAAATGAAGTGAGTTAGTTTTGAAGTTATCTGTAACTGTTAAATGGAATAATTTATGACTCATTGAAAAAAAAGTATCTCTCCTAAATGAATGCAGGAGGAGGAGGAGGAGGAAAAAGGAGAAGACCTTATTTTTCTAACTACCACATTCATCAATTATAGCCACTGTTTGCCAATGGACATCTATACATTTACAAATATAAGATGATTAGAATAAAATATTATGCCAGAAGCTTTGGTAACTGAGACTTTTATGACAACCTTCTTGTATTATTGCCACAAACTGTCAACTACAACGCCTAGATCCCAGGACATTTATAGTTGAGTTTACTTTATTGATTAGCCCTTGGGCTATATCAAAGTGCAGAGTTCCAGACACAAATTATTATTAAAATCTGATAAAAACAAAAATGAAATTGGAATAAAATACAATAATTTAATATATGAATAAATAAAATAGGATGAAATTATACGGTATTTTAGTGTCACTCCTACAATCTACCCCAATCAGTCCCACAATATTTACAGCAAAATAAGAAATAGGTGGGGTGAAATGATTACTCTTAAATCTGTGACTATTACATTTGTATTTTACATATGCTGAAAACTAGTAACTTTACCAACAGAGCATTGGACAGGCGTCTAAAGACAGTATTCAAGAAATCTTCATCCCAAAGATGCAATATCCAAATGATAATTTGCACAAAACTGGGGACTTGAGACCACAGCATTATCTTTTATAGGATCCATATACATATGCAACAGCTGCTATAGAAGTACCATGGCCCTTTATAGCTCTTATGCAACAGAAAATATTTGTAAAATATTTTTTGTGCTAAAACTGATATATGAATGATATAGTGAGATCCTGAGCAATATTCACAATGTCTCTTACAAATAAATTGTGTGAAGTCAGGACAGAACAGAAGTGAGTGACTGTCTAATTCCAATATATTTAACAGCTGAAGTAAAAATAGTGGAAGCACGATATCTTATGGCAGATGAACAAAGACAACGAAGAATAAAATGATCTAAGAACAGACAGCTAGCATAGAATGCTGAAATAATTCACTCAAGTGTGGAATAATATAAGTATATGTTCTGGTATTAATGGATCTATCTCATGCACATATATACAATCGACCACGTGGGGCATGAAATTCCCTTATCAAATTATGCTTTAGAAATTGTGGTAAAACTTCTCAACACTTACTACAGGTATAAAATTAGGAAAAATACAGCATAATAAAAATTGGATTCCCAAAGTGATTTAGGGTGATTTCAATGGATTATGAAAGAACTTTAAATACAGAATTATGTATGTCTGTAATATCTGCACTAATTTCAACCTTTAAAAGATCCATACATTATATTAGTACTACCGCACTGACTATATGACATGATAATTCCTAAAAGCATCAAGAGTATTTTATGATCCAAATGGTTATAGATGTCATAACTAGATAATATTATACAAACCAAAAGCACAGATATGCCAGATATCTCAGATTCAGATTCAGATTTTATCACATACACAATCATACATGGTACAATATGTAGTAAAATGTTTTATGCAACTGCTCGTAGTCACAAAATTAAATTAAAAATTCACAATTTGAAATTTAGGAAAATTTACACTTTAAAAATTAAATTAACTTAAGATTTACAATTTACAATTTAGGAGGGCAAGGACGATGGGATGTCTGTTGTCCCCATGGCTACTCACAGCAATCCCTGCTGTTTCTTGAGGTTGTTTCTTGAGGCCGCTGCCTCGGTGTTGCTGTGGATCGGCTTCTGGCACAGCTGCCTCTGGTGGGTCTGGTTACCCATGGTTGCTCTGGTGCTGCTGCCTCCGGTGGGCCTAGTTACCCATGGTTGCTCTGGCGCTGCTGCCTCCGGTGGGCCTGGTTACTCGAGACCGCTCCTGGCGCTGCTGCCTCCGGTGGACCTCGGTGCTGCCTCCAGCGGACCTTGGTGCTGCCCTCCAGCGGACCTCGCTGCTGCCTCCGGTGGACCCCTTGTAGCCTCCGCCTCAATGCCTCAGTGGTCTCTAGGAGCCTTTGCCTTGATATCCTCAGTGCCATCGCCTCGGTGCTGCTGCCACCACATCAGGATGTCTCGGCGATCTTTGTAGCTTCCGCCTCTTTGCCTCAGCAGTCCCTCAAGGCTTCCGCTTCTGTGTCACTGTCCCAGACTGCCCTGGTGGAGCCCGGTGGTTTCCTGAGCCCATCATTCCAGTGCCATCTTCTCGGGCCTCATCCCCTCTTCTTCTCCCGGACCAGCCAGGACAGCTCTGGATCAGAGCTGCCCAAGGTTGCTTAGGTTATGTCCACATTAAATTAAATCAATTTGAATCAAGCCAAAAATAAAAAGAGGATTGGAGCAGTTGCAACAGGTGCCTGCCTCACCGATGCCAACTTGGACACAATCTGATATTTGAAATCACAAAAACATTTTTCCTAGCAGATCCTATGTATGAACATTATGCTATATAGACAAATATTCTCTATACTTTTAAGGGAGGGGCTCAATATTTTGTTAATTTATTTCTTTAAGTTTTACTATATACATTTTTATTAAATATGTTCATTTCTTTCTTTTTCTTTTCAATTTACTATCTCAAAACATATACCATCAATTTACTTTAATAGACCAAATAATGGGAATACCTATCTTACCTACATTAAATGAACAATTATCTAAATGTGCTGTTTATTTGGATGTGGTCTGCTGGAGAACATGTGTTCTGGTCTTTTTGTTTCCTTCTTAGTTTTTTGTTGTCTCTTCTGAATGGCATATAAATCTGGTTTATTTACATTGAAGATTCATTTGTCTGAATGCCCAGCTTCCTGGAATTCCCTACCATTTTTGAATTTACCTTGTCTAGAATGCTCACAGCTTCCCTGTTGACTATGGACAGATTCAGACATAGTTTCAACTGGAAAACTGTGAGCATTCTAGATAAATCTCAAAACTCTAGGAAATGCTTGTCATGACATTACAATCCAAGTGTCTGTTTTTCTGTCACATTATCATATGAAAGTGCATAGGATGCAGAATTTACATTGCAATGATGTGATACATATTTCTTCACTTCTCTCCCTTAACTGCTGCCATGGATGCTCATGGTCAGGATATAATATCAGTGCAAGGAACAGAGTCATCAGGTTAATGAGAACCAAAGAACCAAGAAAAGAGGTAAGTTTCATCACAAAAATTGAAACAGAAATTTCAAAGAGGTAAAGGTCCAAATAGCTTTTAGACTGTGCTATCATAATATTCAAAGGAAGATGGAAGATGAAAGATAAGAAATATGTACAATGACTGTATACATATTTCTAACACCAAGCAAACAAAAACAACCAAAACATATTTCTGCCAAGAACGTTAACAAATAGAGAAAAATAACAAGACCAGAAAAATGTGCTGGAGAACTAGAGATTAATCCTGCAGAGAAAATCAATGACAAACTTAGAGAAGACCACAAGGAAAAGTATGCGTCAGCTAAATAGTATCTAACTACTAATAAATAAGTATTTTTATTTCCTGTGAACATAACTATTTTTCCTGCTGAACACTCTATCTGAAATCTATTTATAGTTTTGCTTATTGGGAATAAAATACTGTCAATGATCTAAGTTTTCTCAAAACTAATTTACTGTAGCAGTAAATCTCAAACTAAACATTTCACAAGCATATTGATGATTACAACTTTTTGAAAGTCAAAAATAAGACAAAAACATGATGATTATTTTTCCGATATCTGGCAATTATGGCAAAAGGTAACAATCAGTGCTATCTTGTTTCAAATGCATATAAAATATCTAGCTGTACAGTACTTCTTTGTAACATCTGAATCACTCTTATATTTTCAGAAGTACAGGTAGACCTCAACTTAGAACTACAACTGAGCCCAACATTTTCACTGTTGGGCATGTGCACTCAGACATGCGTATGTACATTTTTGGCACTTGATCATCACTGCCATAAGTCATCTTCTGGTATGGTTCCTACTAGAACATATGGCACTTTTGGTCCAATGACCTTTATTACTGTTATAGTAAGTAATAATTTCAGGTTTGTTGTTATCGGGACCAGTATATTCCGATATATTAATGCATCGAGGATATTAAACATACTGTACGAATTTTCTTTGGAACATATGACAAGAGAGCGATTTCTTTTGTAAATCAGAGGTTATATTTCTATTAGTACGAAATAGAGGTTCGACTAATCTCAATACAGATTGAGTAGGTTTGGAAAATTTGCAGTCCTCCTCTGATAAAGATCGTCCATCTGAATGTTTGTCTAAATATAAATAACTATTGAAAAAATAGCTGTTGGGAAAATCTGTAACGTGTAAGAGCTTTAGCCCATGTTTGTCAGGTTTTAGTGGAAGGTATATTTTGAACATGCATCTTGTCAATGGTGGCTGATGTCCCAATTGTATAAGCCTTCTAACAACTTTTTACAAATTGTGCAATAATTTATGCAATCGGGACGGAGAGATTCAATGCCCATTGTATATCACCAAATCGCAATCTGATGCATATATTCTTATTGGCGGGAAAACAAAAGCTATTCACAACCGGGACAGTCCATTTCTAAAAGGGGTGTTCCGAACATTTTGGAAAACTTTTGTGGTCACTATGATCACAGGTCTGTAGTTATGGGTTAAGGCTGGCTGTGGGCGAAAACTGATAACAGTAACTAACAACAGTGTTACTCTGCTTTTATGTATTTAATACAAGCTTAATATGCAAAGATCATCAAATGCAATGTTTATGGCATATATATACTTTATCACTTCTCGCTACTGTGGATAAAGACACTGCTAAAGAATCTTTTAAACTTTGCTGTTATAAGAAGCATTTTTACTTAACCAAGTCCTTCAAGAAAGTATGCCACAGAAATTAGGAATTTTATCTATGCTTCTTTATGGATAAAGTAGCTACAATATATCAAATATTCAGGTAAACTAATTCTCAAATTTAATATGAAATTTTAAGAAGTCTATTAAACAAACATCCACGTTTTCATTCAGAAAATTTTGTTCAATTGATTGTAATCATACTTTCTTTTTAAAAAAAGTATTTACTTTTATATTGCCCTCAAATATCACCATAGCAACTATAAAATCTTCAGTTAACTAGGAAGACAACAGAAATTTAATTACCGCAATTCATTTTGCAGATCAAATGAAAATGTTTTAAAACGTTGCCAACAGTAAAGACATAGCCAATGTAATTAAGATTTCAGTGAAACCACATCATGAATAAAATTGCTTTATACAAGTTCACTTTTACATTTTATAAAATTTATGTCTATGCTATTTACCCATTGAATTTTTATTAAGATGATTTATTGTTTATTAACATATGTGGGCCAAAGTACTTAAGCTAAATTATCCCAGGTGCTCTTAGTAAAAAGAAAAAAAATCCTAAATTTCAAAGTCAGTTATATAATAGGAAAGCACTCAACTGCTTCTTTGAATGTATTGTTTAAAGCTGGGGTGGGCAACTACAGCCCCTTTACGACCTGTGGACTTCAACTCCCAGAATTCCTGAGCCAGTCATGCTGGCTCAGGAAATCTGGGAGTTGAACTCCACAGGTCATAAAAGGGCCATAGTTGCCCACCCCTGGTTTAAAGTATGTAAGGAATGTGAAAAAGTTAACTGAGGAAAAAGCAGGCAAAGTGGAGCAAGGTGATACTGGATTTGACATAGCCTCTTAGAATAAAATATTGAAGTGGAAGGTCTTCTAGTTCAACTGCCTGCTTAAGTAGGAGACTTTATACCATTTTAGATAAATTTCTGTCCAATCTCTCCTTAAAAACCTCCATTGATGTGGCATCCACAACTTCCGAAGGCAACTCGTTCTAATGATTGATTGTTCTGTCAGGAAATTTCTTCTTATTTCTAGGTTGGATCTCACTTTGGTGAGTTTCTATTCATTGCCCCTTGTCCTGCTTTCATCAGTTGCTTTGATTCCTTCCTTAATGACTTAAACCCATTCTGGCAGAAAATAGCAAGGTACACCCATTGGATTTGCTTAATGACTGCAGTTATTCACTTTAAACCCACCAGAAAAACAGTTGTAAAATTGAGTGAGGTCACACGATGACTGCAATGCCTTACAACGAAAACTCCCAGGTCACTTTTGGTAGTTAAGCAAGGGCTATCTGTGTTCTACAGAATTCATGTTTAAAGACCAGGTTAATTTATTTTTTATGTTATCAAAAATTTTAAAAATGTAATCTTGATGGATAGTCTTGATAGATAGTTTCTTTTCCTTGGATTACAAGATGTATTTATCTATAGCAGAGGTGAAATTCAGCAGGTTCTAGCAGGATCACTAGTAGTAAAATTTTTAACCAGTTCTAACCGGTTGTTAGAAATCTCCATTTGTTTTTTCCCATTTTACAGGGCTAATCCTTAAGGAAATCAGGAAAATAACATTCTGGTGTTGTTTCTAGCCTAATCTTTATTGCCCTGATTACAGAAACTGCCCACCCAGTCACATGACTCCCCCAGCCATGCCCACCAAGCCACGCCCACAGAACCAGTAGTAAGAAAACATGAATTCCACCACTGATCTATAGTAAGAAGTTAATCACTGCAATATGAAGATAGGAACCATTTATACTTTGCATCTCTGATGCCAGATTTGATATGTAAGGAAACCTTAGAGTCTGCTTTGTCCAAAATGATTCAGTCCCTCCCTGCCAGATCAAACAGAAAGGACCTTCTTAATATCCTACATTCACATGAAATGCAAAAAGATGTGAATAAGAAGGCAGGCCTTCATTTTGTGGAAATGGAGATATACCTTAATTCATAGCCTTCGGGAAATGTTTGAAAATTTTTCTTTTTAGGTCAGTTTTTCATATTAATTATTAGACCACCCAAATTTATATGTGAATATGCTATAATTTAGTGATATTATGGAGAAGATTACTATCTGAGATTCTCTGTACAATGTCCAGGGTTATTTGATTAAATAGGATGATAATAAAGACAATTCAGTAAGAAAGCTTTTCAAGTTCAATGGAATAGTTTACGTCTTAATTTTATCTGGAATCTTTGCAAAAGTTCTCTGTTTTACAAAGCCTGAAGCAACACAGCTAGATTTGATTTAGTAAGATGCTATCTTAGATCTTCAATCTCTCAGCTATTGAGTTTTCAATAAATTTATCCAAAAGTTTCTCATGAGTTGTCAGTGAACAAATGGAATGTTCTTTGCCAAAGAAAAGTTACGTATCTATCTAAGAGCAACTTTCACTAGTTTTTAGTAGGTAGAGATGGAGGACTTACTATATCAATAACAGCATAGTGTTGGTGATCATATTTGGGCATAATGACATGTTATTGTTAGACAGGTGATATGATTGGACTGGTTGGAAAAAAGTCCTTTATTTACCAAGTTGCCTAAGTAGGGATTTACTGCACAACATATTTTTATTAATAATATGTAACAACCTTTTTATATTACAGAAAAATGTAAGATGAAAATAATTCCTACTTATAATTATGTTCAGTACCAAACATTGTAGTTATTCAAGAGGCAGAATCAACCTTAGAAGAAGTTCAGATCAGAAAACTGACAGAAATATTAAAATTCTAGTTTCTGAATATTTGGGTCAATGCCATCTTCTTGGCTTTCTATGCTGGGATAGTTCATAAACAGTTGCTTTTTAATAAATATCTTTATAAATGGAAGAATGAAGAACTTTACAAATATGTAATACTCTTATAATGTAATAAAATATACCCGAGGAATAAAGTGTATGATTTAATATAATAGTTCTGTGAAATAATGTTTTTCAGTCAAATAAAATGAATTTTTTGGATACAGACCAACTGAGATTACATGAGAGCTCTCATTTCCAGAGAACTGATTAATCTCACTTCATATGGAATTTGTACTTCTGAATTAATACTTCAAATAAGATTTAATAAAACTAGATATTTAGAAGATAAATTGCTAAGGGTGCTTGGACAGCTCCTTAGACAACTCCTCCCCTATTTCTGGTCACAAACTTGTAAGCAGCTGATACTAAAAAGATTGAGATCACAATTTCCTTGATTAAGTGGAAAAATAAAATACACAGTCAGGTTATCAGCATAATAGAAAAACAATGTTACTAAACAGCCTTTTCTTCTCTGTTTCTCTAAGAAAAATAGCATTTCAAGCTTCTTTCTTCTAACCCATGTTTTCTACAAAGTGAAGGAACAGCCATATATTTATTGCAGGGTGTATGTCGATATATATATCTTCGTGTGGATAGGTTTAGAGGAGTGACAGTAGGACAGACTTTTAATTAAATAAGAAATTTAACTAAATTGAGGAAACAATTAAATTCCTGCAATTAGTTACTACTTTACATTGATAATAATGTTTCTGTTGATTTTGTCTGACTTCAACATTCTGATATAAAGTAGACATCATTTGTCTAAATATCCTTGCCTTCTGCAGAAATCATTCTTTAGTTTCTAAAAAGTTGAAAGGAATAAAAGAGATGAGATAATAGAAATAGAAGAAAAAGTAAACTCACCCTGCCCAAACATTTATCCTAAGAGGATGTGTTTGATAGACACATCAGAAGACATGCTAAATAAAAGCACTGAGGAGTGAGAATAGGGTTAGTCTACAGTAGCCAAAAATTAGGAAGATCTGATAGCACCTATTATGATCAACAGATTTTATTAAAAGGCATAAGATTTTGTGAAATTCACTTCATCAAACGCTTTAATATTGTAAAGGTGCTTCCATACTCTTTCTGATAAATAAAAACATAGCAACTGGGAAAATAAATAAATAAAACAAAACGTTCTATAAAAGTCAAACATTCTTTTAAAAAAAAACACACAAAAGCATTTCATCTAAACAGGTTTCAGGGACAGCAGCATTTGAAATATCATTCAATCTCACAGCAAATCAAAGTAAGGAAGATCTGAAGCTGAGCAGCAGGTTTCTGCTGCTTGCTGTAGAGCTTATTCTGAGGCTGTGGTAATGGCAAAGATGAGGAAAGAGACCTTTTCTTAATATCATGTCCTTGCATTCCTACAGAGAACATGAATTCAATTTTTCATCCAGATTGGAGTATATTATTTGAAAATACTGAAATAATTAGTTGCTTTAATGAATGTGTGAAAAGCACTATTTCATCACCACTTTTGGCTGTTAATATGGCTGCTAAAACTGAAATGCCAATAAAAAGTGGATTAAATTATGCACGTAATAAATAAGTGTAAGTTTGGATTCTCGATAAATCTTAAGCAATCTTCAAGTACTATTTTTATATTCTAAAACCCGTTACTTTTTAGTCATCTATACGTGTAAAGGAAAATAAGCATGCATTAACAATTTGCAAGGATTTGTTTTAGATATTAATATATCAACATATTAAAAACAAAGTATACCACATTGTATATTTTGGTATTTTATTTATTTCTGGTAAGAATTGAACACTACTGAAAAAGAATCTCATAATACTGCACTGTACTATTGACATACTGTTATTTTATCATTGTGTTTACATTGTTAAACACCCATATGCTTATATTGTTAAACATTATCTCTCTATCATATATCATCTATTGCATGGCACTCTTTGAGATATATAAAGACTGCTCTATTTTGTCTAATCTTAATTTTTTTTCTTCTCTAAACCAAATATAAGTTAAACTATTCTGTTTAGGTCTTGTTTCCTAACATAATCTAATACAAAACAGGATAGCTTGCTTCTAAAACCTGGAACTATGCACATTTAATACAGAGGTTAAAAAAACATACCCCAAAGACTATCAAAAGTTGTTTTGTAAAATCTAATTGTACTATGAAAGAGGTCAACATCATTAATAATATTTAAAATATAATTGAATTCAAAGACTGTCTTGGCTCTATCAATTACTTTTTGGCATGCAGTCTCTCATATACTCAAAGATTAAGTAAGGTCTTTAGTCAGAAAGAGCTGTGTAAGCCTACATCAATATAATCTAACATCATTTATTTTAATGGTTTATATGGTCACATATCTTCCAAAATCTTATTCGGTTTTAATTACCACACCATTGTTTTAGCTTTGGTTTATAATTAAGATATCCAAATCCTCTCAGCTTAACGTTTCAGCCCATGAAGAAATCTTCTTTCTGCTTCTGTTGGGCAAAGATATTTTATAATCTCCTATTAAATTTCTTCTACATCCAACAACAAATGTTACAACACATTGCATTTTTTTAAAAAATCTACCATATACATACTGTGCCAATTATTAAAAAATGGAATTAGCATTATTAGTTCTTTAACGGTGCTAGAAATCATACTCTAACTAGTTTAAATCTGAACTCCCCATAATCTATTTAATTAATATACAATTTTCTCTGGTGATTTAATATTTAATTACTAATATTGTTGTTAATAATATTAATATTGCTCTTTCAGTATGAATTCTTTCCTCACTCCTCCAACTGGAGATGTTTTCACCTACTAATTACTTAGCTAAACTACTGCTGAAATTTCAACCATGTACACTCAGCTTGGTGAGCCTGTCTTTGCCAGAGATAGAGTTGAGTTATTCTAGACTTCCTTCTATTTTATGTTACACAGATATAACGGAACTGGAATTACAGCTGAATGCAAAATGAAGTCAGTAACATGGATACAAAAAATATAGTATATTGCTTAGAAAAATACACCAATGGTCCATGAACTTTGAAATGATTCAGAAAAATTTCCTAACCCATAAACTCAAACTGACACACATTTCTTTTTGGGTTGATTAGAACAACACAAATGG
The DNA here is from genome assembly GCA_017656035.1 of Myanophis thanlyinensis. NCBI lineage: Eukaryota > Metazoa > Chordata > Lepidosauria > Squamata > Homalopsidae > Myanophis > Myanophis thanlyinensis. The sequence goes on from JAEANM010003680.1 coordinate 13,935, forward strand.
TTCCAAACAAAATGATGTTGTTCAATATGTCTTATTTGGGGTTTCAACTGGTTATCATGAGAATAATTATGCTCTCTTCCATGTCTTAACCGGTTTTTTAGCTTAAAGCACCCATTTGATCCCTTAAACATCCCTAACTAGATACAAAAATATTTTTATGTAGGGATGGTACCCACCACATAATTATTTATTTTACTGTTAAAGCATGGTTTAGACGAAACCCTATTTACTACATGAAGCCACCTTATTATATAATATGCAAAAATTTACAAATACGTTTACAATGCAAAACTTTCCACAGTAAAAAAAATTAAGAAACAAATATAAATGAACTACTAAAAATATGCAATGGGTAAGTAATGTTTTGCAACATTAGAAATATTTAAACCCCCTCCGCTACCAAACTTTACTTAGTACTGAAGTTATATGAACTTCATCATCAGGCAAATGTCTCTGGTAGACGATATTATGCAACTAGAGTGTCATGCCAAGAAAGTTTGGCAGCATCTATTTCAGTGATGTCAAATCTTTTAGAGACCAAGTGCCCAAACTGCAAGGTGTGTGTGCACCGGAGACCCGAAGACCAGCTGGCTGGCAGGAGGCAGGGCATCACAACAACGGCAACTCTGAAAGAGGTGGGATCTTTTTCTTTCATGAGCTTCTGTTTCATCGTTTTCAGGGAAACTTCTGTTTCCCTGAAAACGACGGCAAGAAACGCCATGGAGAAACTCAGTGGAGCTGAGCTGGGACGACAGTGCGCGTGCCCACAGAGAGGGTTCTGAGTGCTACCTCTGGCATGCGTGCCATAAGTTCGCCACCACTGATCTATTTTATTACATTGATACATAGGAATATAATTTCTGGTACAGATCACACAGACTTAGTTAAATATATAGTACATGGAAAAAGGTAATCATTCTGATATGCAGGGGTCCAACTATTAAGCTATTAAAGATTGAAACTGTGCATGAACTTGTATGGCCATATGTGGCATACAAAAGCATGCAGAATTACCTAGCCAACAAAGCCAACTTCAATGGCATTGCTGGATCAGCAAAATTTCTAAATTTTTTCATACTGTAGCTAAATATAGCACTTTCCAGAATAGCCCCAAATTGGTAACACTATTTCATCTGTCTTGTCCAGGCTCAGCTTCAGATTATTACCTTGTTTCTAGTAGTTAGTACATTACTATGCTCAGGCACTGATGCAAAGCACGAAACGTCTTGCTTGAATTGAATGTAAAAAAAATCTGACACAGATAATAGTGAAATGCCAGATCTGCAAACAACCCATGTAAGTACAAAGAAACAGCAGAAAACTGCAAAGAAACGTTCTATCATTCTCAAACAGGCACCCAGAGAGAAATGCAGAGGTTGCCAAATCCAATGGCTTTTGATATAATATATAATCTTGTTTAATGTCTTATAGAGAAAAACCACCATGAACTGCTTTGCAATTTTAAAATTATTAAATTATACCTTACCTTCAAGGCTGCTTATCCCATCCTAAAGCAGATATGGATATATATTTGGATAGAGTCCTGTTGCATAGTGGTACTTGAAAATTGATTTCAGACTCTTTTTCTTTCAAAATGAATATCTCTATTCTTAATGAATAATAAAGTTGCTGTTTAAAAGTCTGTTTTACCTATTTTTCTAAACTAGAATATTTAAGAGGAGGCACATAGTAAAAAGAATCACAGAATATCTCCCCAATTAAAGTCTAGAACAACAATGGTGACATTAGATCACTAGAATCATATCCAACAATGTTAAAGTTTAAATATTTAAAATTAATTAAAAAAAGAGAGGACAGACTTTAACTACCTTGCCATCAGGTGGGAGACAAACTATGCACCAAGTGTGAAATCAAATAGCTTCATGACTAACCCAGCAGACAACTTTGTCATCGGAAAGGGAAAGGGAAAGGGAAAGGGAAAGGGAAAGGACAGGAAAGGAAAGGGTCAGCTATACTGGACTTAATTCTTACTAACAGGAATGAAATGATAGAAAGGGTTGAAGTTGTGGGAACCATGTGATCATGTCATATAGGAATTCAACATAATACATGCACAAGTAATTGAATAAAGTCACATTAGCATATTAGACATTAAGAGAACTGATTCAACAGTTCTCTAGAGAGGGCTTAGGGAAGATTTTCTTGGATGGAAATCTTAAAGGAGGAAACAACTTAAGATGCTTGGAAACTCTAAAAAATGAGATTATAAAAGCCCCGTCTATCACAACACCACTGAAAAAGAAAAAGAAAAATAGGACACCCCAGACGAAACCAGCATAGTTTCATAAACTAAGAAGCAAAAATGATAAATATGAAAAATGGAAAGAGACACACATAACTAAAACAGAATACCAGCAAGTAGCCTGAATCTACAAGGATGAATAAAAGGAAAGTTAAGGCTTAGAAATAACTACTTGCGAAGAACTATGCAACATTTTGGGAAGAAAATGACAACAATGGACTGCACGATAGTGGAAATAGATGGATGTTTTGGGTCCAAGATTGTTCCTATTTTCTTGAGTTTGGGAGGTAGAGTCTAGAATTTTATTTTAAAAATGTGTTATCATGTAAAACACATTTAAGGCTTTCACAGCAATATTCATTTTTTCCCACTTCAGCATGATGCAAAACTGTACCATTGATTTTTGGCAATAGTAATTAAAAATACACACACACTCACACACAAACTTCTATCCAAATGGAAGCAATACATGGCACTAATGTCTCAAACTGCTTATTATTTGAAATTTTGCAGATAAAAATGAGTAAGAAATAAAAAATTGTAAAGATTTAAGGAGCCACATATTCACTTATTATTATACGGACCATTTATCAGCTAGGCTGTGCCTCTATAATCAATATCGGATAGGCATCTTGCTGAAGTGATTTGCAAGCCATATCCAAACCAGGCTGAAAATATCTATGACAACTACTACCATCATCTACCTCAAAAAAATGAATGAAACCCAATGTGCATCTTTTTATTCTCCAAGTGACTTCAGCATAGACATAACTACTAATTTAGTCCTTCAACATCCCAAAGCAAATGTAGCAGTATAGCCAGGGGTTCCTGTTCCTGCCATCCAATGTGAAGTAAGAAGGTTAGTCTCTGACAGTGTGGTCACATTTTGTACATCTGGAAGGATGGACTTCTGGGATTTTTTCAAAAATTATATTTTTGTATTTATAAAGCTGTGAAATCCATGAAGTAAGGATTATTTACCATTATCTTAGTTTTGGAGTCTTCTAAACTGGTAGAAGCTCACATTGGAGAGGAATAGTCAATGTTTTTCAAACTGTACAACTGGACTATGGACAATAAAGCACTCCACTCATGATACTTTTTAATGATTGCTTTATAACACTTAATAGAAACCAGCATAAGTGTAAACATTCCCAGTCCTAATCCCAGATAAGTTTTCGTGCCTTGGATGCACTAATGATTAACTTGATTTTCTTTTTCGTCTTCCTCAAACACATTTTGAATGCATGAGTAATTATACAGAAACTCCAGCTCAACTCCAGCTCTTCCTTCTTATAATTTCACTCTTGCACTAGAAGGAGACACAGGCATGAAATATATAGTAAACAAAGACTGCATTCCTTCAGAAAGGTGTGCCAGAAACCCAAGATAGCTGGTGAAAGCTGAGAATATGACTTGCTTAGCTCTTTTTTTTGTTCTTCATTACTCTTTAGACATCAATACAGGAAAAAGTAATTTCTTTAAGTCTTGAAACCTATTAGCCTTGTCACAACATGCCTATAAAAGGTAGGTCTGAAACTATTTTAAATGTAGTATTTCTTTCTTTCTCTCTTTCTTTCCACAAAGGGACTTAACAATGATTGTTTATCTCAACCTTCATTATTTTTCCACATAAAATATTTAGTCTATCTTGCTCTAACCTTTGAAAGTATAATCAAGTTAGTCACTGCAGAGCTGATTTACTGGGACACAATTTGGCTGAGGAATGTTTTTAGTGCAATAATGCAATAATTATAATTTTTGCAATAGGGTTCAATGCAATAGATTGACAAAACAACTATCACACATGCAATAAATACCATTTAGAAAATGCTACAGTAAAAGGATTTATTTTGAAGCAATACTGTTTGTAACAAAAGAAAACAATGGATTAGAAGTAGTCATGAATTATCAGCTGCCTATTTAATATGTATCATTGTTTTTTTTAATAAAAAAACAACTAAAAATTAGTACAAAAAAGCATATTAGAAATTTACTGTTAAACGTTGCCTTTGTTCTTCATTCAGAGAGTTTTCCGGCAAGTATTCACATTGCTCCAGGCAAAACAAGGCACCCAGCAGTTTTATGAGGTTAAATTTATCAACCAAACAAAAACCTAAACGTGTACATACCTGCAGGAAAACTGGAAGAATGGATGCTCTGGCTGAGAAACAGAATTTGAAAATCCAGACTTACTTCCCATTTCATATATTGGAGTCACCTTTCTTTCATATTCCAAATATTAGAGGTGAGGTATTAACACACACATCCATCGGTAGAGAAATCACTCAGCAACCAGCCAAAGGAAATCCATGTGCATTCTGAGCTAGTTTTAGGATTCTGCTGCATTTCTGATTGCTTCTTCCTGAGCAGAAAAATTTCCCACAACCAAATCCCTCCTAAATAGCACCCATCACAAAATCAGAGATGTCTAATTTCTAAGCAGGAACAAGCAGCATCTCATTTCCAAGAGGATAAAAAAAAAACCTTATACGGTATTCTTTTTGCAAAGACGGGACACAGAATGCTGTCGGGAGAGAACAAGGGCGAGAGAAAAAGAGAGAGAGAGCGCCAGTATCTTAAACAGCAGTCTGGTTTGGCAGACAGCCAACCACCAGCATAACTTATTGCCAATGCTGCAAATCCCCCCTATCAGCTAATGAAGATCAAGACTGCAGGTGAAATATGATTTTATCTCCAGGACGAGGAATTCCCCTGGAAACAGAAAGACATATGACCTTGAATTTTGGAAAGCAAATTTTGGAAAGGAAATAGTTTGTAAACAAAATAAATAAATAGCACCTAATTGTACTATGTACGCTGTTGTCACCGATGTATTGTTTCTACATACTCATAACAATGCAAGGATTCCTTTGGTTAAGTATGTTTTAAACATCAGATCTACGGTCATATAAAACAATGCATGCATTTTTACAGATTTTATGTAAATCTGCGTCAAATCTGTGTTATTTATTTGTATCAAATTCTTGTTATTTGTTTTATTTATTTTTTGTTTCGTAATGAAGATAAAATTAAGCGCAAAATTAAGGTCTGCCTTCTTTGAAATGTCTCTATTTTGTATCTCTTCAGAGGTAAATAAAAATAAATTGAACTATCAATGGAAATTATGAGCAATAACCACTTATCCCTCTCCCTCAATCTTTTCCGAATTTTCCACTGCCAGTAAAACTTTGGCATCATGGAAATGGTGAGTTACGGTGTACATGATCGCATTCTATAAAAAAGTGCCAGATTTAATATGCTAAGCAAAAAACATTATCAAAAATTCCTTACAAAGTTATACAGAATACAAGCAGGAAAATTTATTGTGAGGTGGTCTGTGGATTGAAAACAGCACACTTAATCAATTGAGACGACAGTAAGTGCTATGCATAATGATTTGTACAGTAGCATATATCTGCAACTCAGAAGAGCAATGGTGCAATGAAGACTAAGTACAGCACTGAGTTGTCACAAAGAAAGAATTTGGTAGAAACTGGCATGAATGGCCTTCACATATTCCCTGTACCCGATAGATGTCATTGAACCAACAAGGTCATACTGTGGTGTCCATCTATTTGCACACAGGGGTGGAAGGGACTGCATTGCTGAAAATTATTTGGCATATCCGTGAGTAATCTCTTTGGCAGGAATGACTTCACCTTCACATTATTTTTCAGAAGATCCTTCCCATGCCAGTGAATAGAAACTTCCATAAGAAAAAGATGTCTATAATGGAAATTTGCTTTCGTTGTTTGCGTACTCTCCATGTATCATCTGTTTGAAAATGTTTGTGTCAGGGAAAAAGTGACAAATACGCATAGTTTCCACAGAGAAATAGATAAGGAGAAGCTACTCTCAATATTTGTTGTTACAACTATGTTGTGACCGATCATGCTCACAACATTTCAGTTTTCTTAAAATGTCAAAGTGGCTATTGGCCTAATATCATTAAGGATCTGACCTTAGTTTCCTTTCTCTCTTAATATTTCACTATAGGGGCTGTCTGTCTGTTCTTACAGGGTCTTCATATCATCCTTTGACAAACAACTTCTCTGAGTGGGTCATATTATTTAAAATTATCCAAGGCAGAAAAGGAAGTTGAAAAAACATCCCAGAAAATATTATGGCAAGCGATTTCTTTAAAATTCTGAATCTACTCAATTCACCTATCATTCAACATACAAGCATACAACATACAAAATCAATAACAAAGGTATAAAACCTCAAACTAGACAAGAAAGATGTTCATCCCAGTGGAAGAAGCATCCACTAAAGGGCTGAAAAACCTCTCTCAGAGGAATCCCACATCCCAGCCTAGTCCAGAGTTTGGACCAAGTCCAGATCTTCAAAGCATGTTTAAAGGGCACCACATTTTGCCATCTGGGAGAGATACTGTTCCAGAAGATAGGTAAAAATACATTCCTGGGTCCCATCAAATAACATCGCTTAATGAAAGGGACTTTGAGCATGCCAATCTGCCTGGTTACGTGAGCTATGGTGGCGCAGTGGTTGGAATTCAGTATTGCAGGCTAACTCACTGCTCACTGCCAGCAGTTCGATTCTGACCAGCTCAATGTTGACTCAGCCTTCCATCCTTCCGAGGTTGGCAAAATGAGGACCCAGATTGTTGGGGGCAATATGTTGACTCTGTAAACAGCTTAGAGAGGGCTGTAAAAGTACTGTGAAGCAGTATATAAATCTAAGTGTTATTGCTAGTGCTAACATTTTGGGCCAAAACAATGAGAGACACATAGGCCCTCAAATAAATGGATCCTATGCCATGTAGGACATTGTAGGTAGCAACCTACAAATACCCTGAAGAGTATTCAGAAGCACCCAGGTGCAGCTCACAGAGCAGAGATGTCACATAGATGTACAGAGATGTCACATAGATGTACATAGCATGATTCCATGCTCCAATGGAATCACATCTCCACCTTCAAAACAAGTGAAGTGTCTACATAGTCTTCAAGGGCAGCCCCAAATGCACCATACTGCAGTAGTACTTCATATGTGAGTTAATCAAATAATGAGTGATGGAGAAAAGGGCCACTGAGTCCAGGAATGGATGCAATTGGTACCCAAGACAAATCTATGCAAAAATCTTTCTGGCTCTTCTTTGAGCAGAACTCCAGGAAGACTCCCAAATTGCTTATCAATTCCACTCAAGGGTGTATGATCCCATTCAAAATTTAAGATGGAAATTATCTGGGCCCTGATGGTCCATATAATCAAAGCCATTTAATCTTGCTCGGATGGTGTTTAAGTTTGTTCCTCCCCTCCCTAACAAATTGATGCAATATTTAAATCAATAGGAAAACATAATGGCTACAGAACAGGCACATTTAGAAAACCTTAATAAAGATCTGTCACTATCGGTGAGAAAATGTATTCATATAATTACATTTATTAATATTACTGGCTTATGAATAGGATGACTGTTTATAGAGAAATGAATGCAGCAACTGTTTTAGGTTAACTAACCAAGACATGAAGGAAGGAAAAACTCATACAGTTAGTCCTTGACTTACAACAGTTCATTTATTGACCATTCAAAGTTACAATGGCACTAAAAAAAGTGACTTATGACCTTTTTTTCACACTTAACAATAGTTGCAGAATCCCCATTGTCCCGGGACCAAAATTCAGACACTTGGCAGTTGGTTCATATTTATGATGGTCGCAGTGTCCCAATGTCATGTTTTGCAACCTTCTGATAAACAAAGTCAATGGGGAACCAGATTCACTTAACTAACTTTTATAACTAACTAACTAACTAACTAAC
>JAEANM010003681.1:0-21982 GCA_017656035.1 Myanophis thanlyinensis
AATAAATAAAATAAAATAAAGTGAGTTTTGCCCCATTTTACGATCTTTCTTGCCACAGTTGCTAAATGAATCACTGCAGTTGTTCAGTTACTAACACAGTTAAGTGAATCTGGTTTTCCCATTAACTTTACTGATCAGAAGGTTCCAAAAGATGATTCCATGACCCCAGGATACTTCAACTGTCATAAATACATGTCAGTTGCCAAGTGTCAAATTTTGATAACATCACCACGGGGATGTTGTAATGGTCATAAGTATAAGAAATGGTCATAAGTCACTTTTTATGTGCTGTTGTAATCTCCATCAGTAAAGGAGTGGTTGTAAGTTGAAGACTACCTGTAATCATTCCTAATATCACAGTTGGGCCCTAAAATAAATTAGCCTGGGAATCGTAAGATGAGAAAATACATATGGAGTTAAATACCGTACATAATCAGGGTTCTGAGATCATCCTCCAGGAATTCTGCAGGGATTGGGAATGTTATGTTGCTTGATTCGGCCTTATGATGTTTCAAATGACGTCTGACCTGATTCAGTGCTCAGAATTGGGGTTTTTTTATACATGATATAACAAAGAATATATGCAAAGATATATTATTACAGCACATGGGGCTGGGTGGGTAAAAAGGTAGCTGTTGGAAGGTATACCTGGAAGGATCCAGGTATTTTGGTGGAAATGAAAACTCTGCCTTTGGCAATGATGATGAGGGCCCAAGATTCTTCAGGAGACCACGTTGTGGGGAGGTTGCCATCAAAAAAGTGAAAAAGAGTTGTGGTAGAGATTCTGAACCATTCTTGCTACTTTGATTTTCTCCTAATTGTGATAAGTATTCCCGAAGATCTTCATCTTATCAGCTTCTTCTCATTTTCAGAGAGAAACTTCTGGAATACCTGTATTCCCTGAAGCAGCCTGATGGCTCCTTCCTCATGCACCTAGGGGGAGAAGTTGATGTCCGGTATGTCGAACATTTTCCATGTATTGCTTTGCCAAAAAGCAAATCAGGAAATTTCTCCTGAAAGTGCATTTAACATTCTGCACAGGTTGGTAATGGCATGGCTGGCTAGATGTAAAGTAAGAGATTGAGGCCTTGGCTACTATTCTGAGGAAACACCCTCAATAAGGGTCAACAAGGCTGTTTTGCCATGATTGTAATTCAGAGGAGCTCTGTGCTGCTTTTAAAAAAAAAGCACACATGCTCAGGTTTTGCTTTGGTACAGCAAATTGAAGAGAAAAAAACACTTTTAAAACAGAATTTACCATATTCAGTGTGGGAAACCAATAAATGATTGCACATTTGTGTAAGAGTACAACTTTTTTGGACCTTCTTCTCTCCTCCATGAGATTTTAAGGGAAAGATATAAGAGAGGTCTCTCTGTCTTAATATCAGTAGCCACGTAGTATGTTTTGTAATGAATCAATGTAAATTAAATTATCAGTTGTTTAACTGAAAGGTGAATGTAAAGTCCAAATTTAGCTTTTGGTATAATTTCCATTCTGTTGTGCTTTAAAAAGTGTGCCTAATTGATGTTGCTTTGCTGACAGAAGCGTTTTTCATTCAACTGTCAGCAGTATAGGAAGGAAGCCAATTGTTAATGATGCCCCCTTCAACACATTTCCCCACCAGCTCTCTATTCTGAAAATCAGGGAACTTTTTCAGAGTAGAGTGGGAGGTTGTCCATAGCATAGATGGGAACCTGCCAGCAATTGTCTACTTCCTTGTGTTGGTAATGTAAATCCTCCGTCAGCAGAGAGTTGCCATCTTTATCTACATCTCTCTCCTCCCCTCTACACAAAGCTGTTTCATTGCTTGTAGGCTTGTTTGAGAGTGGAGGAATTACTAAAACTTAATAGCCCCCTTCTTTTTATGGTGCAAGTTATTTTTCAATAGCATTCTGAGTGTGTCATAGATAGTACAGTGTATAATACAGAATTTCTTACTTACAACAGTAGAGCCATGTATATTCTTTCTCCATCTAGAACTTTTAAATATTCTTTTATTTAAATCTCAGGAGTGCCTATTGTGCTGCATCTGTAGCTTCCCTTACCAACATTATTACACAATCTCTCTTCGAAAGAACTGCAGAATGGATCGCAAGGTAAGAAAGAAACTCTTAGTTGGCAATTTAACAGACTTACATTCTTCTAAGATACCCAGAGCAGGAAAAGCAGAAAAACAAACACTAATTTTATTTTCTATCTTGGAACAAGAATACAGCCCCTGCTTTTGTGTTTTAATTTTGAATTAGATGTCAGAACTGGGAGGGCGGGATCGGTGGCGTCCCCGGCATGGAAGCCCATGGAGGATACACGTTTTGTGGACTGGCAGCCTTGGTCATTCTCAAAAATGAACAAGTTTTGAATTTGAAAAGTTTATTAGTAAGTAACCGTTTGTCAAATTCACTTACCTATTTCATGCTATTCAAAGAACAGAAATCAAATGCATCTGAATTACAGTTTCATAATTTTTATTAAAATGTTCTCAGATATAAAACAAAGTAATATACAATACATGTCTATGGAGATTCTCTGTCATCCAGGTCATGGTTCTCCCCAAAGGTGCTTTTTTCAGGAGGCAACTGGACTTTCTGGTTTTTCTTTTAAGATGTTTTGCTTCTCATCCAAGAAGCTTCTTCAGCTCTGAGCTTCTTGGATGAGAAGCAAGACATCTTCAAAAAAAACCCAGAAAATCCAGTTCCCTCTTGAAAAAGCACCTTTGGGACAAAATAATATAAACTAAAATTAAGGAAAAGAAGAAAAAAGTAAAGTGAAAAAGTGAGAAACATAAGCAAACTGAAACAAGAAAAAAAAATATATATAAAGGATATATATATATATCTCCTTTATAGCAGTTACAAGTAAATCTTCATACTTCTGTCTTTAAAATTACACCATATTTCCCCATTACTCAACCCTTTTAAATTGGCAAATCCATAAATTATCAGATCAATTTTCCCCCCATCTTTACTGTCCATTTCTCCATTGTGGGTATCTCATTGTTTCTTCATCTTTGTGCATATACTAAGCCTGCTGCAGTCACCATATCCAAACCATCTTCCATAGGTCTTTTCTAATTGGCTTTCCATAAGTCCAAGAGTATATTGCAGTTTCAAAAATAAATGATGGGTCTAATTCATGATTAATGCATTGCTAATAGGCTTCCCATTTAACCCTAACCTGTTTTTATCTCTCTCTCTCTCTTTTGTTGTTGTTCCTCTTTTACTGCTCCTCAAATCTAGTACTTGGACATTTCTGTCATATTACCAAATTGCATTATTGGGCTCTGAATTGTGTAAATATTTCTTCTGGATAAACCATCTGACATTATTTCTTATGTCTTAAATCTCTTTCTAATCCATAACTCTGTAAAAATACTTCACTAATTTAATACCCACATTCTCAGTCTCATTGCTTCAGATCAGTCCAATCATCCCCGGCCCAGCACTAGGACTGCTGGCTGTGATGATGGGATCTGGGTTCAGCATACCATTGTAGGAGATTGTTTTAGCAACGATGTGTGAATTTCATGTCAGCATTTCAGTTAAAAGTTTTATACACAACTTTTGATATTTATTTAGTACTGCCAATTTTATTTCACTCAGTTTCATAAAGACTCTGAGCAACTTTCCAAAAGTATCAGGTATTATTTTAGGTAGATAATATTATTGTGTTATTAAAAATACAAAATAGAAAGAATAACAAAACGTATCACAGCACTAAAAATAGTCACGGTGAATGTTCCTGTCCACTATCACTGGGGAAAACCACTCATATCCATTTACAGGATGGAGAATATTTGCTATACCATCATTACTAAGTGGCTTTCCTGGATAGCAATCTTACCATGCTATAATGGTGTTAAATAAAATACTTTTTAGCATGTTGATTGAGCAGTCTGGTTTTTGTTTCCTTCTTTCAATTTTATAACTAAGAGTGGCCACCTGGATACATTGTTGCAATAAGGCTGTGTTAAACTAAAGAGGAAATAAAAACATGCAAATATCTGTGACTTTCTAAATTGGATCTATTGTGTGTAACGGCTTCTCTGATTGCTGTGGGCAAGAGTGAGGATTGCTTTGCTTTCTTTGCCAGCACTGGGTTACAAGCCGTCAGATGCGTTTTGAAGGAGGGTTTCAGGGTCGTTGTAACAAGCTGGTGGATGGCTGCTACTCATTCTGGCAGGCTGGTTTACTGCCTCTCCTACACCGAGCCTTGCATGCCAAAGGTAGGTTTGAACTTCAAAACGTTACTCATTCTTTTCCCACTGGACATAGTTTCTTGACACTGGTTTCCTCTTTGGAAGTATGCTGGAATTCAGTGAAAGCTCAGGAACGAAAAACACAGAATAATCTCAGCTTTTGCATTCTGATTTTTTTTAGCAAGTGGGAAATACTCTTCTTTCAGCTTAGTAATAAGGCTAAAAAGCATGTAATGCAACAGACCGCTGACAGGCGAAAGATTAGAAACACATGAAAAATGTCATGTCTGAGGATAGGCAAAGTCCATTTTTAGTTCTGTCTCTTTTCCAACCTGTCTCTTGCTCAATACTCATTTGGGTCTAATTATTTCCTTAGCAACTGGATCCTCCAGTTGTCTTGGCAGCACATCATACGGCTGGTGGATGATGTATTGAGTACCTATGATTGGAAAGATTAGAGGACACAAGCAGCAGCTGCCAACAACTGCTAGAAACTTAGTTCTTGCCTGCAGAGTCTCCTTAAAGTTCAGTAGAGTGAAATAGAAAAACCCAGGAGGCGCCATCTTGATCACATTTGCTACAACTAACCCTTGTTGAGTGTGCCATGAGGACGTTCTCAACCTGGTGTATTTTTCATGTTGGGCTACAGCTCCAAGTCTGGCTAGGCACGATGCATGTTGGAGTCCCAACCTGTCTTCCAAAAGGGCTTTGACCCCCAAAATTGTCAGCAATGGCTACGCTGGCTAGAAAAAAAAGAAGAGCTGAACTTAAAAATCTTGGATAGTGTGCAGGTTTGGGAAGGGTGAATCTAGACATTGATAAAATAGGAAATACAGTTCTCCAATAGGGTCATGCTATAGAACTAAACTTGAATCAAGTATCTTCCCTTTGTATATTCCCATTAGCATGGTGTGCAGGAGCTATTTTCAACTTTCTCTCTTAAGTATTTATTGATGTGATGTTTGTCTTAGGTGATCCTGCTCTCAGTATGACACACTGGATGTTTGACCAACAAGCCCTTCAGGAATACATCTTGTTGTGTTGCCAATGTCCCGCAGGAGGTCTTTTGGACAAGCCAGGAAAGTAAGTAGTCACTGGGTGATTCTTGGCAGGCATCTTTCTTCCTATTGGAAATGATAAAATTGGGATTATCAAAAGTCTTGGTTGGATGGTACTTAAAATCCCTTTGCATAATAGAGATGCATTAAAATGATAGGCAGAGAAGGCATTTTGGAGAGCTAGGGTTAAGGAGGAACTAGCATCAGAATCTGAATTGGGGAAGTTGGGTAATCTGTATTGAAAGATACAACTTCCACACTTTTTGGTCAAAAGCAGCAGAATTCAGCGATCCATTTAATGAAGTTAGCTTAAGTTGCCATAATTCTGCTTTAACTTGACAGGAGAAACAGCTCAACCCAAACTTACTGGCAATCCTGTTTAACTCAACCAAACTTTAAACCCACTTTCCACTTGCCTTGTGTTCCATTGTGAAGATAAATGTAACCAGATTAATACATGCATTGGTTGCCAGACAAAGACTTGAGAAATGAAAGCTAAAGACTCTGAGGAGATGGCATTTAACCATCACCCTTGAGATCCTTCTGCCTTTCTTTAGGATACCCAGTGGTGAAATGCAGCCTGGTTGTACCGGTTCTGCCGATCCGGTAGTGGCAGCAACATTTGGCCCCACCCACCTGTCCCTGACAACATTTGGGCCCTCCCACCTGTCCCTGACAACATTTGGGCCCTCCCACCTGTCCCTGACAACATTTGGGCCCTCCCACCTACCCCTGCTCTTTCTTGTCCTATATCCCCTTCGGGTTTTTTTTTTTTTTTTTACTCACCTGAATTGCAATCACCAATCCCAATCACCCAGGCTGCCTCCGGTAAGCAAAAAGAGGTAGTTTAGAAGCCGTGCGGTTGGCGCATGCGCACACACACTGAACCGGTAGCAAAACCAGTTGGATTCCACCACTGGGGATACCCATTGACTGAATGCGAGATACACGTAGTCCTCAACTTAGAATAGTTCATTTAGTGACCATTCAAAGTTACAACGGCATTGAAAAAAGTGACTTATGTCTCTTTTTCACAGTTACCTTTCCAGCATGCTGTTGATGATGTGATCAAAATTCAGATGCTTGGCAACTGGTTCATATTTATGAGCGTTGTTGTGTCCCAAGATAATGTGATCAACTTTTGCAACCTTTCTGACAAGCAGTCAATGGGGAATCCAGATTCATTTGACAGCTGGGTTACTAACTTATCAACTGCAGTGATTCACCTAACAACTGAGGCAAGAAGCCTATATACAGCTTGACTCTTATTCTAGCTAGATTATACCTGTTGGCTTGATTTTCTACATATTCTAAACCTAATTTCAAGAGCTACAGTGGCGCAGTGGTTAGAATGCATTACTGCAGGCTACTTCTGCTGACTGCCGGCTGCCAGCAGTTTGGCAGTTCAAGTTTCACTGGCTCAAAGTTGACTTAGCCTTCCATCTTTCCAAGGTCAGTAAAATGAAGACCCAGATTGTTGGGGGCAACAGGCTGACTGTAAAGCACTGTGAAGCGGTATATAAGTCTAAGTGCTAGTGCTAGTTTTAGAAATGAACTCTACATAAAAGCATGCACGTGTAGCATAAAAACAGTCCAGTTTCTGTTACCTCAACCTTGTGTGTGATTCTCCTCCAGGTCTCGAGATTTTTACCATACATGCTACTGCCTGAGTGGATTGTCGATAGCACAGCATTTTGGCAGTGGAGAACTTTTACATGAAGTTGTGCTGGGAGTGCCAGAGAACCGCCTGGTAAGCTCTGTCTAAACTGGACTTGATATCTATGCATGTACATGCCCAGGATTGTTTATGTTTTTTTATTGCAGGCTAAGCCTCCTAGCACAGCTTTCTTAATTATAACCACATGCAAATAACTGGTACCTTGAAATGGATTAAAATCAGTCTCTTGCAATTTATTAAACCGTAGTGTGGCTTGTAAACCATAGTTTAGTGTTATATGTGTACAAACCAGGATAGCTGGCTTAGTGATGTTAAAACATATGACTTGGTGCAAGATAAGAACCCAATATGTAACAATATATAAACTGATATTCTTGTGAGGCAAGTTTTAGATAGCAATGAGAGATGAGGCAAAATGGGAATACTGGTATGTTTTGTGGGGCAAGTGTCTCCTCGTTTCCCTTCCACAGTCCCAACTAGTTCTAGCATCAAGAAGATTGAAGGTACCAGTCTTCCTGTGTCCCTGCCTCTTACACTTTAGGTTAGAAATTCCTCAATGTTCCATAAATGAGGGACCCTAATTTTACTGAGATTAAAAATCCCTCAGAAATCTGGCGTACATTTTTCCATCTCTTCATTCTCACATAAGTTTCTGACTTGCCAACCAGAAGGAAAGATCTTCCCCACCAGCCTTAGAAAAATGGCAGATGACAAGCAAAAAGGGTTTGCAGAATCTTACTATTTCGTTGTGTAGAGATAGGCAAGCAAGCTTTGTTGACAAAGCCACAGGAATGTCTCTTTGCTTCACTGCTAAACCTTGAAAACAGCCAAAGGGGTATTGAGTCAGATAAAACTGAGCTTGCCAATACATTGTTCAGTGGTCAGAGCAAAGATGAGGAAGTTTTCTAATGATCCCGAACTGAGGCTTCAGAACTTGGCACATAGGTAGTCCTTAACTTATGACCACTTGTTTAACAATTACTTGAAATTACAACAGTGCTGAAAAAAGTTACAGTTGGTCTTTATACTTATTGTCACAGTAGCCCGTAGGCACATTATCATGATTTGGGTGCTTGACAACAACTAGCTCACATTTACATGTTGGCAGCATCCTGAGGTGACATAATTGCCATTTATGACCTTCCCAGGAGGAAGCCAGTAATGGAAACCAGATTCACTTAAAGACCATAGCAAAAAAGATTATAAACTGGATCGGCCTCACTTAACGATTGCCTTCGCTTATTGATAGAAGTTCTGAACTCAATTGTTACGTAAGTCAAGGACTCCATGGAGCTCTGTGGTCAAGCTTTTATCAAGCAAAATGAAATGCATCTGCTGACTTGAATGTCTTATATAACATTTAAATGTCTAAATTTGGCTCCTTCCTTCCTTCCTTCCTTCCTTCCTTCCTTGTTAGAGAACTGCCAACAGCCAGCAGAACTGCAATTAATTCTTTTTTCCCCCTTTCCTTCATTCCCAAACAGCAGCCAACGCATCCTGTCTACAACATTTCCCCTGGCAAAGTGATGCAAGCTGTGATGCACTTCCTGAAAAAGCCAATTCCAAGTAGAGAAGAGACTTTTACTAACTGAGCCTTTTCACTGCCCTTAGAGACACTCTGCAGTGTACTGTCCTGATGTTCGGCGCAATGACACTGCATATCATCTTGGCTGATGTGGGACTTGAGCCATGAAGCTAACTTCCTCGGGCTCCACTTTGTGTGTGTGTCTGTCTTTTGAGAGAGCTTTGCTAGCCATACCAAAAAAATATATACCAGTTTTTAGAACAGAATAGCTGATTGGCTGTGTGATGGTGTATGGTTGGTCATGCTGGGTGCTCACTTATGCAGGAAGCTCTCATATTAAGGAGCAGCTTTGTTTTTGAAACAATGCAGCATGTTACTATCGTAAGCATCTGGCAAAGCAGCTCTGTTGTTTCATTTGCACTATGCTAAGCATCATGGGGGTGGGAAGAATGGGGTGGGGTGCAGCTTCATCATCAGCTGCATACTGGCTTGGCCAGAGATGGTACATTGATCTTCTGCTCTGGCAGGTGGTTTCTTTATCTGGCTATTTACATTCTCTGAGGAATTCTAAACATTTCTAGCCAGGAGATTAGTTTCTCAGCTATTGGATACATCAGGAGAAAGAAAACCAAGTTAAATGGTGTATGCATATCCTCACTATGTAGTTCTGTATCCTGTTGGAGCACACTGGGAAAGTGTGGTCTTGAACATTGGTACTAAAAGGTCTCTTTCTGGCTAGAGCAAAAAGAGGCAGATAGAAATGCTTCTGCAAGACTTTATTTCCCTTGCAAATTGCTTGTCAAAGTATGGGATTGATAATTCAATGATGTTTATGCATTTTATAAGACATATACAGTATATATAAATATATCTATTTGGTGCATTCAGAAATTATTCAGACCACTTTCATTTTTGTCAGTTGTGTTATGCTACAGCCTGATTCTACAGTTGTTGAAATTCATTTTTGTTCTCATTAATCTGTACTCTGTACCAGTGGTGAAATGAAGCCTGGTTGCACCAGTTCTGCCGTACCAGTAGTGGTGACAAAGCTGGGCCCCACCCACCCACTCCTGATGATGTTTCTGCCCTCCCACCCTCCCTTGTCCTTTCCTGCCCTATATTCCCTTCTTTTTTTTACTCACCTGAACTGCGCAGAACAGCTGTTCTGCATGCCTCCGCAGCGTTCCCAATCACCCAGGCTGCCTCCGGAACGGAAAAACAAGGAATTTAGAAGCCACACAACAGCATGGTTGGCACACGCATGCGCGAAGCCATCGAACTGGTAGCAAAACCGGTTGGACTACACCACTGCTCGATGCCCCGTATTGATGTGAAAACAGAATTTTAGAAACTTCTGTAAATTAATTAAAAAGAAAATAACCCTGAAATATCACATTGCCTTTTATATTCAGACCCTTTGTAAACAACACTTGAAATTTAGCTCCGGTGCCTCCCATTTCTTTTGATTATTGCTAACATGTTTCTACACCTTGATTGGAGTCTATCTGTGGTAAATTGATCGGACATGATACGAAAGGCACACACTTCTCTATAGAAGGCCTCACAGCTGAGGCATACTGTAGCAGGGCAAAAGGAAACTTTTGTCAAAGTCAAAGGAACTGCCTGCAGAGCTCAGACAGGATTATTACAAGGCACAGATCTCGGGAACGCTACAGTAAAATTTCTGCTGCACTGAAGGTTCCTAAGAGCACAATGGCCTCCATAATTCTCCAATGGAAGAAGTGTGGCACAACCAGGACTCTTCCAAGAGTTGGTCTCCGGTCAAACTGAGCAATTGGGGAGAAGGACCTTAGTAAGAGAGGTGACCAAGAACCCGATGGTCACTCTGACTGAGCTCTAGGGATCCTGTGTAGAGATGGGACAGAGTTCCAGAAGGACAAGCATTATTGCAGTCCTCCACTGATCTGGGCTTTTTGGCAGAAAATTCTATAAGTAGTTGCTCTACTCAGTGCAACACACATGAAAGCCTGCTTTGAGTTTATAAAAAAGCATCTGAAGGACTCTCAGATTGTGAGGAACAAGGTTTTCTAGTCTGATGAAACCAAGATTGAACTGTTTGGCTTCAATTCTAAATGTTATTTGGAGGAAACAGGCGCTACACATCATCTGCCCAATATCATCCCAACAGTGAAGCATGGTGGAAACAGCAGCAGCATGCTGTGGGAATATTTTTTCAGCAGCAGGGACTGGGAGACAGGTCAGAATTGGAGGAAAGCTGAATATGAAGCAAAGAACAGGGATATCCTCAAAAAAAAAACCCTTGTTCTACTGTACTTAGGACCTCAGACTGGGCTGAAGGTTCACTTTCCAACATGACAACAATCCTAAGCACACAGCCAAGACAACACAGGAGTGGCTTAGGGACAATTCTATGAATGTGCTAGAGTGGCCCAGCCAGAGCCTTGACATGAACCCTATTGAATATCTCTGAAGGGACCTGAAAATGGCTGTCCGCTGACAGTCGCCATCCAACCTGACTGAGCTTGACAGGATTTGAAAGGAAGAATGGCGGAAAAACCCCCCAATCCAGGTGTGCAAAACTTGTGCCATACCCAAAAAGACTCAACGCTGTAATTTATGCCAAAGGTGCCTCAACAAAGCACTGAGTGAAGGGTCTGAATACTTACACCAATGTGATATTTCAGTTTTTTCTTTTTAATAAAGTTACAGACATTTCTAAAACTCTGTTTTCAATTTGTCCTTCTGAGGTACTGAATGTAGATCAATGAGAAAAAAAAATGAATTTCAACAACCGTACAATCAGGCTGTAGCATAATAAAATTGACAAAAATGAAGGGGGTCTGAATCGGAGGTGAAATTCAGCAGGTTCTAGCAGGTTGGTAGTACATTTTTAAGCAATTTGGAGAACCGGTTGTTAGAAGAAACCTTTTGTTTTTTTCCACTTTACAGGATTTATTCTGTAAGGAAGGCAGAAAAAAGCATTCTGGTATTGTTTCTAGCCTAATCTTTATTGCCCTGCTTACAGAAACGCCCACCCGTCACATGACCCCACCAAGCCACACCCACCAAGCCATGCCCACAAAACCGGTAGTAAAAAAAATTTGAATTCCACCACTGGTCTGAATACTTTCTGAATGTACTGTATATACACTAATTCCTTTCTTATTACTTGTACAGTTGTGACTGTTAATAAAATTCTTCACAGTAAATGTGTTTTAATTCAGAGGGCTTCCTGAAAACCCTTTTAGTGCTGGGCTACACATTAAGAAAAATAATTACATTTAATCTTTTTGGGATTGTATTTTTGTCCTGCATGGTAAGAACAGGCATCAGGGAATATTCCACCTATATTAAAATAATATCACCTCATATATCATTGGAACTTATCTGCATTCTAGGTTAAATTGCATTATATATATTTTTTTCCAAGTGCCTCCCGTTGGCCTTTTGTAAATGGATTTTCAAATGATTAAATAATTCTTAACTCTAGAAAACATTCATTATATGTTGCTGTTGGCTCTTGATGCTAGATTAAGATTAGGTTGGTTTGGTAGAATTCTGCTTCTTAAGAAGAATCCTACAGCGCAAATAGTGCCTGGCACTTGCATAAATGTAACTCTATGGAAGACCGATGTGAAGGAGCTGGAGCAGGAAAAATTATATTCTGCAACAACCAGTAGAAACCATATAAAACCATTTTATATTTGGGTGATCATCAGGAATGGACTGTACATGTCGTTTCATGGCCTTCTGAGCGACAGGTATGCTTACTAGGAATTTTAGAAATTCAACTCTACATCTAGAAGGCACTTAGATGACAGAAGGTTGATCTACATTTGGATGAATTTTTGGACAGAATCCCATGGTTTCGCTAATGTTGAAATGGCAATAAATGAGGTAGAAAAAGGTAGGTGCCTTTGAAAGGCAGGAATGTTGATCTGGAATGGAACAAAATTGGAGGCATCATTTCCCCCTTAATGAATAGATAAAGTAGAAAAAAATGCACTCATTTCTGATTTAACAGCACAAGGGAGAGGGAGGAGAAAGTAGATTTAACAATGTGAAAATGTTGACTTTTTAAATCTCAAGTTACTATCTCCTATACCTGTAAGAATATGCTCGAATGTGCTGCTTGGTGAAATCCGCAAAGGTAAGCAAATTCTGGGCATCAAGAAAGGGTGTGTTTGAAGCATCAGTAAATATCCCTCTTCATAATTGGGAAAAGTAGTTGATTCTGAACAACTGCATGCTGTATGTCTATGCATGCCAGTTTTCTTTATTTGTATAACCCAGTATGCAGGAATTCAGCTTTTTGGATATTAAATTTTAAATTTTGAGTGGTTTACAATAAAAAATACCATCTTGAGTATGCCATCTTGATTATACCTCCCTAAGTAAATCCTATAAGCTTAAATCTATAAGCTTAAAAGTAGTATAACTTAAGGAGGACTTAATAGTACTTAAGGTACTCCTATAAGTAATTTCCATGCAACCACATAAGATAATTTAAGATTTTGGACAGCAATAGAAGCTTTCATGCAGCCATGAAAAGGCTATTTAACTGATAGTTGTAAAAAAATAGCAGGCAGATTTTTTTTTTACTACTAATGAGAGTAAAGAGCTGCAACTATGCTAATTCACATACTGTGGTAAACTATGCTTTATATTAAAGAACCATTAAACAATGACTACCAATGAATGGTGTCTTTCATGTAAAATGTCAGAAATGTTAGATCAGGAAGTGCTTAAAAAAAGTGTGTAGGGCAGGGGGAGGAGATGGAACAATTGCCCTCTGATTAGGTTGCCACTGTGTTTTACGGAGTCCTAATTACTGTTCAGTTATTGTGATTTTACTGATTGTTCATGTTAAAAAGTTAATATGTATTGTGTAGATAGTTTACTTACAGTGTCAAGAGTGCTTAACAAGCTCCAAATGGAGTGTTCATTTCCTTTTTGAAACGGAGTTCAGAACTTAAACTATAACTTGGACTCATCCCTGAAAGGCTGCTTAAAAAAAATAAGGATGAGGATTTTGATGTATGTGCATGAGGAACTCCATTCCCTTGAGGTATTATCAGGGCTACTTGCCAAGAGAAAAACAGATTAATATTGCCAGTATTGCTGAGTTGTATTTTTAATTGAAGTTATGCAAAGGGCCACCACACATAGCTGGTTGCAAAATGTTTTTATTAAAGTCACTTGATGTTGCTTCCATAAAACACAACATAAATTTAGGATGAGAAGATAATTTTACTACAGCTTTGTGGTGATCTGAAAAAGAAAATGCAACTTCCCTGTTGAAATCAGTATTCTTAACAAGCATAGGAAGAATGGACCTATTGAAAACAGGCTAAGCAGTTGTTTCTGTGCAAAGCAATACTGTTTTTTAAGGTATTGAGGTGGGATGAGTAGAAATATCCCTATAACAAAATGTTTATGCATAAAAAACTTAGCATCTCTGATACCCTATTTCTGCATACATTTCCTGTGCAGGATTCTTACAGGAGAAGGCAAATTTTGAAATGTAGTTAATAACTCTATAAGGCTTAGCTGCAAAAGTGAAAAACAAAACTCAAATGTTACAACTTGACAGATGTTCAAATTAAAAGGCTGCTTCTTGTACTTTCCACAAATTGTATAAATATATCAAAATTTGAGCACAATCCTGGAGATGCCCCCTTTTTCCTGTGCTTGCGAGGTTATAGCCAGGGTATCTGGAAACATAATATTCTAGAAAAACAAAAGGCCAGGGACAGCTGTTACATTAAAATTGGGAACCTATGCCATTTCCTGTTACATATGAAGCAGCAATCATTTGCTTGCTTCAATATTTTGTTAGCATCCTACTGAGATGTTGCTAAGAGGGTATCTGCTTTCATGGCACTAGAAGCCATGCCAACCTATGAGGTTCATACTGGACACATTAGTTGTACAAGTCAGGTATGTAAATAAAGCAGTTGCCCAAATAGCTGTCTAAACAATTACTGAAAATAAACATTTTCATCTAATTTCTTCTGTTGAGTACAGAGATCTGACTGGCTTAGTTGAAAATTTAGTGATAATTAAGATTTCCCTCTAGATCAATCCAGATGTTTTGCTAGATTGCAAACTGGGATCAACATCTGCTGTCATGCCTGCTGCTCTTTTTGAACAGAAAATCCTATCATTCATTATTGCAACATGCTTGAACCAGGAATGCACTTTGGATTCCCTGCATGTTTTTTTTTTTTATCCAAATAGCAAATTGTTTGAAATATCCATTTCCACTAGAACCAAAAATGCTGCAACAACAGCTTGGACTCTGGAGGATACTTGTGTAACTTGCATTGCCCTAAGAAGAATATTTATTTATTTATTATTTATTTATTAATCATATTTATATACCGCCCATCTCCCTAAGGACTCGGGGCGGTTTACAGCAAATAAAAAGTACATAACAAAATTTAAAACCAATATAAAATCATTAAATTTGCTGAATTATTATTAAAAATTACTACTAAAAATTAAATTAATTAAAAATTATCCAATTTAAAATACCCCAGGGTGTCAGGCCAGGCCGGTCAGTTGAAAGAAATAGGTCTTTAACGCACGTCGGAAAACTCTCAGGTCGGTAATGGTCTGTATCTCAGAATAAAGAAAAATAATCTTCTTTCGGCTGTTCCCATTAGGGGTCGCCACAGCGAATCAACTGCCTCCATCCAACTCTATCCTTGGCATCCTCCACTCTCGCCCCAATCACCTTCATGTCCTCTTTTAGCATATCTATATATCTCCTCTTTGGCCTTCCTCTTAACCTGGCAGCTCCATTTCCAACATCCTTCTACCAGTATAACCACTCTCCCTCCTCTGCACATGTCCAAGCCATCTCAATCTGGCCTCTCTGACCTTGTCCCCAAAACAGCCGACCTGAGCTGTCCCTCTGATGTGCTCATTCCTAATCCTGTCCATCCTAGAGAGAACCTCAACATCCTCATCTCTGCTACCTCCATCTCTACCTCTTGTCTTTTCCTCACTGCTACAGTCTCTAACCCATACAGCATAGCTGGGCTCACTGCTGTCTTGTAAACCTTTCCTTTGATTCTTGCTGACACTCTTCTGTCAAACAACACTCCTGACACCTTTCTCCATCCATTCCAACCGGCCTGCACTCGCCTCTTCACCACTTTTCCACACTCCCTGTCACTGAATAAAGAAAAATAATTCATTAATTAAAGCCCAGCAATCATGAGAAATCTTGATACCTTCCGGAAGTATAGCTACAGTGGCCAGGGAACAGAATTACTGGAACTGACCTCCAATGATATGGTAGGCACCCAATTAGGAAAAACTGAGCTGGAGAAAGGGCCAAATTTCAAACTTTGGGTTCTCCCGTGTCCTCCAATCCTTTTTGCCAAATACGACAAGCAAATGTGAGTTAGATCATTTTGGTCTCGCAAGTGCCACTTTTAACTGTTTTTGTGGAAGATTGTTTATATCGCTGCTCATCTCCCTCATAGAGAGGCTGTGATCAGTATACAAATTAGTCAATATAATAAAACATTAAAAACTGAATTCTTTTAAGATTAAAACATTTTTAATGTAAAAAACAAATATTACAAAAAAAATTGGAGAATTCCAAGGTGGAAAGACTAGAGAGTTCATAATACCAGGCTGGTGTGTGTGTGTGGGGTATTGTTTCTCCTGAGGCCAGCCAACCCCCTGACTAAGTGGGCCTCTGTGTCTTCCACACAAGGTTATACAGTCAGTCTTGGACCCCTTTACGGAAGGCCGGCCGAGAGATTGGCAACTTTCCTCGACTCCGAGGGAAAGATATTCCTTCAAAGCAGGGGCAGTGGCAGAGAAGGTCATCTTCCTTGATCTCACTGGTTGAAATTCTTTGAGTGATTTATGTAGCATGCCTTCCCTGCCCGAACAAGTGGGTGAGGCTGATGTGATAGGGTGAAGTTGGTTTCGTAGGTAGCCTAGCCCTATGCCATTGAGGGCATTATAGGCAATAACCAGCAGCTTGAATTGGACCCAGAGGTAACTAGCACCTAGTCGTTTGTGACTCAGAGGTGTTAATATATGTGCCCTTCTCTGAGCACCCAGTGTAGCTTGCACAGCCACATTTTGCATCTGTTGAAGTTTCTAGATACTTTTCAAGGGTATCCCCATGTAAAGCACATTGCAATAATCCCATCAGATGATCAGGGCATGAGTGACCAAGAGGTGGGGTCTCCTGTCTAGAAAGGGGACACATAATGTGAAGTTGGGCAGAGGCTGCCATCTGCTCTTTAAGCAGGAGCTGTGAGTCCAAGAAGACCAATTTATGCACTCTGTCTGGGGTAGTGGCAACCAAAGATGATAAACTCCTGGACACAGAGGGACCCTTACTAGGGTCCGTTGAAGTCTTATTTCCCACTGAGACTCGCACAGCCTCCAGGCATTATCAAAGGATGTGTACTCATTTCATCTGGGACAGAGATAGTTGGGTATCAGCATATTAGTGATACCTCATCCTGTAGCGACAGATGATCTTGTAGCAGTTTCATGTAGATGTTATAGAAGCAGAGAGAATGCCAAGCCCTGTCACAAAGGAGGGGCCATTGGCTTCAGTAGACTTTTATCTTGCTTCTAATAAAACGTTAAGATCAGTGAAGCTTTCACGACTAACCAAAATGGATGTACTGGTACAAAATTATAAATATAGGTTATTTAGGATTATGTGGTAATAAAGCAAAAGAGTAGCAACTGAAATGAAATTAAGTTTTCTTAAATAAGACTAAAAAACACTATAGGAGCGATGATACCACCTCAAAAAATCTAATCATATTCTAAGGATGACGTTGTACTGATCTGACCTAATAGTAGCATCACACGAACCTGGCCTGGCTTGCAATGTATTCTCTCTCTCTCTCTCTCTCACACACACACACACGCACACCACCTTTATTATTTTTATGAATAAACTCAAGGCAGTGATCGTATCTCTTCCTTCTCCTATTTTCCCCACAACAACTATCCTTGTGTGGTAGGCTGAGCTGAGACTGACTGGCTCAAAGTCACCCAGCTGGCTTTCATCCCTTAGGCAGGACCAGAATTCAGAGTTTCCTGGTTGCTAGCCTGATGCCTTAACTACTAGATCAGACTGGCTCTAGAAGTCTCTGGAACTAAAGTTGCAATCTAGCAACATTCATTTGGGGATCCAGTCAGTGGTGGAATTCATTTTTTTTTACTACTGGTTCTGTGGGTATGGCTTGGTGGGCAGGCTGGGGGGGTGTCATGTGACTGGGTGGGCAGTTTCTGTAAGCAGGTTAATAAAGATTAGGCTAGAAACAACATCAGAATGTTTTTTTCCTGCTTTCCTTATAGGATTAACCCTGTAAAGTGGAAAAAAAAACAAAAGGTTTTTTCTAACAACTGGTTCTTCAAACTGTTTAGAATATTAGAACTACTAGTTCTAGCAAACCTGCTGAATTTCACTTCTGGATCCAGTCTTGCAGATCTCATTAGGGCTGATAATATAAATTTGTAAAAATCCAGTCATAAATCTGCAAGCTCCTAAAGTTTTTTTTTTATCAAGTCTCAGTTATCCTATATCTTAACTTATGCCAAATAATCCAGTGAAATATATGGAGAAAGCAAATTTTCTCTAATTGAAACTGCAGGGAAGTTGGCTAATGACTTTGCATGTTACCTGTGGAAAAAGGAAATATATGAAGCCTGAATTCAAACTAAGAAATTTCTTGCAAACTAAGAAATCTTAAGACACGTTGCATCGTAAACCTCCCCCCAAAATAAAAATAAAATCCTATCAATGTGTGTGTCTTCTGGGGGAGGGGGGATTCTGCAAGAAGACTGGTGAATTCAGGTAATCTCCAGATAGGCAAAGAAAATGAAATTTGGAGTCTAGCCCTTTTTATAAACTATTGGACACCTACTCCTGGTGAGACTGAACTAGATTTTTATTTACTGAATTGTACCGTATGTGCATTGACTACATTAGGTGAATATTATGAACCATTTTGAGAAATAACCATTAAAAATGAGAAAAATATTAAGTAAATGAGAACCAACACCTGTTTTCAAAAAAAAAAATCACTTTGGATTTAGCTTCTGTGTTTTGGAATTGTGAAGTATCATCCATTTTAATACTGAGAACACAAGAGAACTGCAACTATTCCATAAAGACACCAGTACCACTCAAAAGGATAAAATATTTTTTATTTATAGTCTTATAGTAAAGGGAAGCCTTAACTTGCAAGACAATTCTTGGGCAGTATGTACAACATACTTCAGTTCCATGGAATAGACTCACACCTGGACAGAGACCAAGCTACATTTGTACACGCTAAATTCAGAAAACGTCACAAACAAGTGTGGAAAGAAGACAAAAAAAAATCACACATACCACACACACATGCATGTGCATATCCATGCATATGTGTGTACACACACACACACCTACGCGCAAAGAGGCCTTTGCTTGCTTACAGCCTAGGCCTCTTTAATTCACATGGGAAACTGGCCCATTTGCCAGAGAGCAGGTCCACACTTTAAATGCATTTATTAGTACCAAGTAACAAAGCTTGTGTGTATTTACATTAAAAAATCTGGCTCTGTTTCTGAGAAATTCAAACAGAAAAGGGAAGAATTTAACATGGTTTGAATCTGTAGCTTCACATTACCAATGTCCGTAGCAGAAGGAGGAATCTGGCCAGAGAGAGATTCCTTTGGAGGAAATAAATACCAATTCATCATTTGCCAAAATACAAAAAGGAAATGAATTTCTATGCCTCACCGTGAATCTTGCATCATCTCTTCAGACAAGAAGGATCATCCATGCATGCTTCTGCATGCTTCTTTCCTTTACCAAGATTCTTCTGGGGCTATCTGGATTTATTATCATAAATAGCAATATTTTGATAAAAGCAACAGAGGCTGGTGGAGTTCTAGTGGAAGCATGGAGAGTTCACTATCTCCACACATGCCAGGCAATCTCAGAGACATCAGTTTAATCAACTGGTTAGGGCTTTCCTGGTACTAGAACCCGGCAGCCACGGGGCAGAATTGCATTCTGCTCCAAGCTATGGCCGGTATCATCCAGACGGTAATCTACCAAGCCACAGAGTCGGGTTAACTTTAAAAGGGCCAGAAAGGGACAAGGAATAGAGGAAGCTGCAGTCCGAGAGCCTCTACTAAAGAAAAAGGAAAGTCCTTAAGCAGCCAGCAAGTGTCTAATGGCAGCGGGAACCAAGGCCTCTTCTAGCTGGCCTCCATACGAAGTTTCTTCCGGCTCTGAGGCTCTTCCAGCTCAGATTCCGAACTGGAGTCAGAGCCACCATCAAAGGCGGAGATGGTGCTGCCTTTGGGATTGGTGTAGAGGCTGTTGTCTGAAGAGGAATAGTTGGCCTGCAGCTGAGCACTTGACTTTGCCTTCTCCAGTGCACGAACTAAAACGTAAGATGAAGAATATGGAAATGGATGTGAGAAAGGCAAGGGAAGTGTACAAGGTAATCAATATGGGACAAACCCCTTGACCTCTTTATTGCCACTAATTTAGGTACTTAAAGCTGTTTTTCAAAGCAAGCAATTTCCACAAAGCAGCTTACTTCCAATATGGTAAGAGTGCTACTTTGAGTCTAGTTGAATCCTCAATCAGCATCATGAATCCTGGAATATACTGGAGATTATAGTAGCCTTTTCTTTTTAGGTCATAGGACTCCCCACCCCCCAAATATAGTCTTATTTCCAGTGGGTTGTTGGCTTCCTCTTAAATTGTTTCTTATGATCCTTCCTTTAGATTTCTCCCTTCACCAACTTCTGAAACCCTATATAACTGAAATATTCCCCCCCCCCCGAGTGAATTTTGATTGATTTGAGAAACCACCTCTCATATTTTTGTGTCAATTTAAATTTTATTTCTTATTACTATGAATTATTTTAATAACAATGCTTCTTTCTTCCAATCTATAGTGCTGACATTTTTTATTCAACGTTTATAGGCCTATTTCCCCTTCCCTAACCAATTACAACACTTTGCTCACTCATAAATTGTTGAAGTTTGTGAACTTCAAATGTAAAGCAGCTGCTTGCTACTTTATTTCTAATGCTAACTACATGTTATTTACTTGAATAAAAATGTAACATATTTTTGTACACCATATATGAAATACAAGGTCATATGCTAAGTTGATCTTAGTATGTTATACTATTACAGTAGTAAATAAAAACATAAATTTTAAGTCCATTAGAGCTATTCTAGCCCTGAAAGAAAAGAAAAACAATCTTCTCTTGTTACAAACTACTCGAACAAATGAACTTAACTCAGGGTTTCTGAAACAAAAATGTGTCTCTCTTGCAGAAAAAAGAACTCAGGGGTGGTGTGGAGAATCTTTTCAACATTATTATAATAAATCAGTTTTTCCCAAAGATTCATTGTATTGCTTTCGTTGTTCATTTGAGTTCATTTTGGTGTTTGTATTTTTAAGAAAGGTGTGTATACTAAAGTGAGGTGTGTTGGCAAAAGGTTTAGGAATCCCTGCTTCAGGTATTCCAGGAAGCAATGAAAAAGAAGCTATGTGTGTGAATGGGAAATATCAATCCAATGAAGAATATGGAATCAATGGATCAATCCTGAGGATATGAAATGGGATAATTTGGCATAAGCACTGGATAATTCATTTCACATTCTACTGAAGGCCAATAGTAGAAATGACAGCAATAGAAATAATTGCACACAATAGTCAGTAATAGTTGATTTACTTTACTCAACCTATTCTCAAGCTTTAGATAGGTAAACTGCCCAGTATGCTGGGGAAGTCTTTGCATTTTATTTTTTTTAACAATTTTTTTTTCTTTGAGGACAGTCTTAGCTGACTTGAGAATGATGTTAAAAGTAACAAATACAACCTGCCTGGAGACAAAATGGAAGCTGCTTCTGCAATGGCATCTGGAATGCAGAATGATGCCTGGGGTTTTCTCCCACAATATTTCTATATTGTACTCTATACATACATATATGTACTCTATACTCTATACCATCCACTGATTTTTTTTTAAATACCTGTTATGGATAGTTATAGTTTTCGTTATATGTTTCCACGCTTGAATTGTAAGTTATTACAAGTGCTTCAAATTAACCACTTCAGGGTCCAGTTAGATCTGAAATACCGTACTTACATGTGTGCACTAGAGGTGTGTGCACACATACTGGACTCTAAGGAGCTCTGGTGATAACTTAGTGATCTGCTTTAATCTTGTATAAACTATTTTTCCAGGGAAGAAAGACCAAGTGATTGCATGAAAACTTATACATGCTGACAACACATTAAACCTTTAAGCTGCTTAAACACCAACACAGTAAATTAGATGTTGATCCATAAACCCTCTATAGAGAGCTTTGTTGTGAGATAGCATAACCTTTAGATCCATGAAGACCCCAGCTCGGGCATACTGACCTTGTTGTTCCAGCAGAGCATTCTGGCGCCTTAAGTCATCAATATCCTGCTGGTGTGTGTGGTTTTTCCGGCGCATGTACTGGATGTATTCTGTGGCTTTATCT
>JAEANM010003682.1:0-21978 GCA_017656035.1 Myanophis thanlyinensis
AAGGTGGGTACATCATGTATCTGTAAACAATCGTGGTTCCTGTTATAATCCTTAGTGTTCTTGTGGTATCTGATTTAATGTCCGTATTGCCTGTGGAAAGAAGCTTTTCCTCATTCTTTCTGTTTGCCTTCAGAGAGTGAAAACGTTTTCCTGACCACATCGTGGTAAACAGACTGTTGCTGGGGTGGCTGAGGTCTTTAACTATCTTTTTAGTTTTAGTCTGGCAATGTTTGTTGTAGATGGACTGTGATGCGGATGATGCGCTCAACTGAGCGTACCACCCTCTGTAGTGTCTGTCTGTCTTGCATGGTGCTATTTCCAAACCAGGTTGTTATGTTGCCTGTCAGGATGCTCTCTACAGTGCAGGAATAGAAGTTCCTAAGCACCTTCAGTGGTGCTTAGTGGCTTTTTCATTTACTGTCATTTCAAACAGTTGCCACGAGAGGCAATCATTAAATGAGAACTATGTATACTGCTTGTATAATTAAATAGTTAACATAAAGCAACCATTTTTAATGTCACTTTCTCCTGTCTTCCTCCCCTTCTCCCCTCCCTCATTTCCATAACCGTGATGTTCTCTACTCACTTTCAACTTTTGTATTTTCCCAGCCAGAGAGGAATGGGTTCCTACATGTTGGAAGAGCGAAGGCTTGAAGCGGATTCTTAGGTTTGCCTTCTGTCTATCGCAATGTTTCTGGGGAGAAAAAAAAAACACAACAGGAACTAAACTCTTAATCTTTCAGTTTTGAAAAACAAAGCACAGAATGGAAAATAGTTTATTACTTTCACTTAGGTTCATCTTTCCTCTCCCCATCTTTCATTCTGAGCTCACAGATTCATGACAGTACTAAACTGGTTTGTCTTCCTCCATTCCAAGTGTGGTGAAATGTTATGAACACAAATATATCGCCAAAAAACCAAGTATCTTAGAAAATGCCTCACTAAACTGAAATGGTTAGGTCTATCTTCATTGGGACCCAGATGGTTAGTTGTTCCAAACAGACCTTAACTCTTCCTCTCATTGGTCTTCTCAATTAGTAGCTATTTTTAACAGCTGTATGGACAGAGGGGTCAACTGACCACGTTGAATTGCAGTTAAAAATGAAAATTCCATAGAAATCATTTCTTAAATGGTACCATAAAATTAGGATATTTTAATACAAGAATATTATTTTAGGGTTAAAATGCACATAAATACATACACAGTTTTTGAATTTAAATAGATTTCTATACAGCTTTTAAGTTGTTGATAATATGGATACTAGAAATAATTATTTCTATTGAAGGATATTAAAGAAGAACTTATTGTTAATTTTCAAGGACAAAATTGTCAGAGTTGTTAGAAGATGGATAGTGGAAACTAAAAAATCTTTGACATCTGTAACCATTTAGCTGGTATAGAGTGTCTCAAAAATCTGTTATTAATTTTAGCATTATTAAGTAGCAGTTTAAAAAGGTTAACTATCTTTCCTCCCTGTTTTCTTGCTTATTTTGAAAACATTCCTTTGACATATTCTTCATTTGCCCCATTCAAGAGATCCAAATTTTCTTATGACTGATTAGATATAAACTTTTCTATATCTTTTCCTTTTTAATTACCTAATTTCCATAAACACACATACATACACAGACATACATGCATAAATACACAGTGTGTATTATGTTGGATTGGATTGTGGAATCCATAAAGGGTGCTTATGCTTTTTTGTAATTCCATGACATGAAACATTATTTTGGCTGGCTGCAAGAAAGAGTGACACACTTTTTTAATAGTCAGAAACTGAATCTTTCAGGCTTGGAGACGGGAAACCCTATTCAATATAAATGGAAACAAGACTATCTGTCATGGATAGAATTTACCTCTTGAATAAACTTGTTAACCCACTGAAATCTATAATTCTAGAGTTCTGAGGGCATCCTGTATTAACCATACCTTGGTTCAAAAGAACAAGATTAAAACATGCAGCCCTCCTATGCCTATACAACCTGCAATACTTGGGATTGCAAAATCATTCCTTGTAGCTCTGTTCCATATAAATCCCCTAATCTAACTCTCATTACTTTAGAAAATTAAAAATCAGACTTTGTTCATAAGAACATTCCTGAGTATTGAACGCAAATAGCTTTTGCTTACTTGGGAATAAATGGGACACTGCATAAACAGCAGATCCATTTTCCTCCTGATGTTTTGTTGCTATGCTTGTTACTTGTGCAGTAATGAAAGGAGTAATGACAGCAAGCAAGGGCTGGTAAACTCTAATGTTATTTTTCATACAAAAGGAACAACAGAGATCTACAGAAGGAAAAGCACTTATCACAAAGCTTCAGGTCAGGCGTATTTTCTATTAGGGAAGGAAATCCTATAAATTACTGATTTGATGTTAACAGCAGGATTTACAAGAGAAAAATCTGAATCTGAACAAAAGGCTGGTGTGGGAACTTGCTGATATAAACATAAGAAGAAACAGAAATCCATGTTGGAACTAGATTATATATTTTAAAAGACAATGATGTATACATTCTTGGAAGGCCTTGGAAAGTGTCATAAAGGAAAATAACTGGTAGGAAAAAATGTGAGCTTGGATACATCATGACACTGAAATACTATCTATATTCAAGGCTTTGTAACTGAGAAAAAACATGTAGCAACATCTTATCTCTGGCACTTAGCAAAACACAAGGCTTTTAGTCATTAGGGAGAGAATTGAAAATAGAACTGCTGATATAATGTCCTCATACAAATTGATAGCAAGATCATACATGTTTATAGTTATTAGACCTAAAAAGATTAAGAAAAGGTTATTTAGTGAAAAAATATATTGCAGAAAAAAAAGATAAGATAAAAAGTATGAAAAATATTACCGAAAAGAGAAAAAAGGACAAAATGGGCAACCAAAATGATTATTGGGTTGAAATAAACATCCTCCCACCCCAAGGATATATTACAGTAACTGAGCTCTTCATTCTGGAACAAAGGCAGATAATGGAAGAGACATCCAAGGTATAAAACTGTAAGTGACACATAACACGGACAGAATTTTCTCCCTCTTTGCAGTATTATACTCAAAATCATCCTTTGAAAACATCCGTAACAGGCTACAAAGAGTTCAAAATGCTGTTGCATGTGCCGTTATGTTGTTGTGCAAATGATGCAATTACATACTGACATCTGCTGCTATCCTATGAACAGTCATAACTGAAATTAAATTCAGGATCGAAAGAAATAGATACTTCTGCTACACAGCACCTATTTAAATAATGGAATTTACTACCAGAAGTCTTTGTAACATTGGATAACCTGGTTCATTTTAGAATGAGGCTGGGCAAGTTTATATGAAGGAATATTGAATATTGATACCTGCTTACTAACTCTTGAATCATAGGCAGTATGCTTTGCATAAAGAGTGGTTGGAAACTACAGTGGAAGGAGATTATTGCCTTCCAGTTCAGGCTTATGAGCGTTCCAGATGCAATAACCAATATCATCCAGAACGCCAAACCATCTAGGCTTTTGGACAAATCAACAAATTTGGATCTTATCTTAAAATTAACCCAATTCTTATATTAAATTCTAAACATGACTAAATTAAAAGAAGGTATGCATTTCGTTCTGTAGGAAATGGCAGGTTTTACATCTGGACACAGGTGATCTGTAACTTTTGATTAGTAATCAGCCCATGCTAGCCTCCTCAAGATTTTGCATTGCCTGCACTGTCACCAAGATAGACTATGCTGAATGAGGATTAATTCAAATCTTGTCCAACTTCTGTATATTAGCCTCTAGGATAGGAGTCTCAAACTTGATTTCATTCAGCACCACATCAGGGTTGTGTTTGACCTTGGGGGTGGGCAGAGTGGGCATGGCCATAGTGGGTGTGATTAGCTTGACATCACTCATGTCAGGGGTGTTTATGGTGGTCTGAGCACTCTGCCAGAGAAACAGGCTCCTGAGCTCCATTTTCAGCTGCAATGGTCTCCTGAAACCTTCTGCCAGCGAAAACAGAGCTTGGGAGGGCTGCCCACAGCCCTTGCAAGCTCCATTTTTGCTGGCAGAGGCACCATGGGCCAGTCCTTTGCTGTTTCCAGGGTTGCTCTGCGGACAAGATGTAAGTACCCCTACAGGCCAAATTTGGTCCCCGGGCCTTAATCAGATATCCACCCAACAAAATAGTAGCTAGTTTATAGACAATTCAGGCAAAGGAAAAATGTAATATAATTATCCAGGGCAGTGATGGAATTCACATTTTTTTACTACCATTTCTGTGAGCGTGTCTTGGTGGGCATGGCTGGGGGGGGGTGTCATGTGACTGGGTGGGCAGTTTCTGTAAGCAGGGCAATAAAGATTAGGCTAGAAACAACACCAGAATGTTTTTTTCCTGCCTCCCTTACAGGATTAACCCTGTAAAGTGGGAAAAAACAAAAGGAGAATTCTTCTAACAACCAGGTCTCCGAACTACTTAGAAAATTTACTACCAGTTCTAGTGAACCTGCTAGAACTGGCTGAATTTCACCTCTGATCCAGGGGAGGGCAAATATATAATTTTTCCCAAGAAAAGATATATTTACTATTGTAATAGGATAAATGGTATAAGATAAATGTGCTGAGGTCCTAGGAGTTGGTTTTTTCACTTGTAAAGCAAAGCCCAAGTTGCTATCTTTATTGTGTCATAGCCATATTTATTTTCCCAGGACTTTTAATAACTGATATCTTAAAGTTTTTACTGGGTTTTTTTGTTATAGTTT
The DNA here is from genome assembly GCA_017656035.1 of Myanophis thanlyinensis. Classification (NCBI taxonomy): domain Eukaryota; kingdom Metazoa; phylum Chordata; class Lepidosauria; order Squamata; family Homalopsidae; genus Myanophis; species Myanophis thanlyinensis. The sequence continues at coordinate 4,744 of JAEANM010003682.1, forward strand.
TACGGTTTATTTTTTACTTATTTTGTTTCTGAATCTGTTTCAATTGTTTGAATATTACTGTAAACCATTTTGCGATCTTTTTCATAGAAAGAAGAAAATATGTATTTTAAATAAATAAGAGGCAAGTAAACAGAAAATGATTTTCAACAGTGTTTTGGGTTGTGCAGCCAGCCCTCTGAATTCAATCCTAAAATATATTTTGGAACCCAGAGGAGCTTAAATTGAGCATCTTTTCCTGTGATCACATGTTGTAGATCTCTAGAAATTATTATTAAAACCTAACAAAATTGTAGTAGAATATCCATGATATTCTAACAAAGTTTTAACAAATATAGCAAAGTTTTCTGCTAGATCATTCACTTTATATCATGGGTGTCAAACTCGTAGCCTGCAGACCTGGTGTGCCACATGCTGGCCACCCCATCCCTGGTTTAACGAAGGACAAAAAAGTTGTGATATGTCATGTGATGATGTGATGCCACAAATTTTACACCCCTGCTTTATACCAACAGAAAAAGCTATTTTTTAAAAATATTCTGAGCAATTTCCTACAGAAGACAACATCTTTAGGACTGGATTAATGGCCAATTGCTTTGGAATTATTCTTCCTTCAACTAGAACAAATGATAGAGACAATCTTTTTTTATTTTTGTAAAATAATAAAAATAAAAATTTGGAATAAGGAAAAGATTCGGTGCATATTTTGAAAATATTTACTGCATAACACCATGCAGAATTTAACAACACTTATGAAGAAACATTTTTGCATAAAAAAGAAGAAGAAACCATTCCTTTTAATAGAGGACTAACTTACTGCATCTTTCTCTGGGTTGCAAACTTTTACCCAGAGGATATGATCAAGAAGCCAATCGATGGGTTTATCCTTGTAGAACATAAGTATGAATTCCACAATCAGACTGAGATCCAAGGACTTGAACATCTTTCCTGAAAGCATATTTGTATAAAAAAGATAAATATAATCTTAAAACTATCATAACATTTAATAAAACTATACTGTCTAGATCAACAAAAGATAACATTCTCCTTACGCTAGGAATTCTTGAAAGACAAGAATATATATACTATATCTAACTTGATAATATCAAGGGAATTAGGATTCAGCATTGAAACCTTTCTAAAATGCTCTAACCAGAAAAGACTTGCAATAGTATTCTCATGCAGAGTGGTTTTCAGGTCAGGAAATGTTGGGGGAACAGTGCTATGTTTTATTACCTATGTCAGTTCTTTCCCTGCCTCACAGTAGGTCAGGTTCTGCAAATCCTGGCAATAAGGATTTTACAGAAGTAGAAAATGTTTGCTAGATAAAATGGAATTGTTTATAATCTAAATAACTCTATATGCGATGATGCTGTCTTCCAGAAGTTATTTTTTGTACATTTTTGAATTTACAGCTTTACATGCAATTTCCCCCCAAATATAGGCATTTTTGTATGAGACACAATTCAGTTTTGATCAAGATTAGGCAAGGCATTGGTGGCCAAATCAATCCAAATAATTGGCCTTTGAGCTGTATCTGCAGTGATGCCTCTTTTCACAAGGAAGCAATTCTGCCTATAAAATTTGTTTCACAAGGATCAAAATTATTTCCTTGTTCAGTTGCACAACAATGCCAGTGCCATAACTTACCAAGAATGGGAACAGGGTCTACCCCTTTGATTCATCCATAAAAGCTGAAGATTCAGATTAAGTTAAAAATCCCTTTCTTCATTTCACTAATAAGTATTTATAAGAACTTCTTGTTCATTCCTGTTTTTAACTAAACCCTAGAATAGGAAGCTTTTCTACGGTATTTAATAAATTCTCAATAAAATATTTGTCACACATAAAAAGCAAAGGTAAACTAGAGATGGTTACTCTTGCTGTACTCCTGTATTAGTAGATGCTACTCTGTATTTCATTTTTATGCCAAAGTCACACAATTGAAAGCATTTGTGGTCTTTTCTTGCCTTAGCAAGCTGGGCTAGAGAAATACTCTGTCTAGTATTACAGGAGCAATACAGCGCCTTGCATTAACCCAAAACAACACCCAAAGCTACAGCTTGACATGGGAAATGAGTTTACCAATAAAACCAAGCTGGGAAAACTCCAAGATCATCCATTCTTCAGAAGGTTGCTGCAAAGCAAAGTTCTTCATTGTGCTGAGATAGTTTGGCTTGGCTACAATATCATCTTCTAGCTGCATAAGAAAGGGAAATGTATAGCTTCGTAAGAGACAGATCTTGAACTGAGAATTTGTATGCCACTGAAGAAAAGCTCTCTAAAAAGTGGAGACAGAAAATATACCTCTGGCTAAAGGTGGGCTCTTTAATTAAAGACAAAAAGACCCTGAATTTCCAATAGTTTTTATTTTCAAGGAATAAAGAAAACAGCTCAGTGTTGAAAAATCCCAATATGATTTGATCAGACAGGACACTTACTTTGTTAGCCATTCAATTTATAAAAAAAACATCCTGTTATCTGAAAGTGGATTTTGGCATCAATAGCAGCACACGATCAGCAGGCCATTATCAGGAGGAGCCCTGGCCTTGATTCATGATCCACTTTCTGATGAGCAAGACTGATTATTTGCTTGCCTTGACTTTAGTCTCTCCTTATCAGTGATACTGTTGCACATCAAAAAAAGCACAGCTTTATGTTCCTGCTTTGTGCTGTATTAATACCATTTAATACTTTGCTATTTTGGTTGAGTGCCTCTTCGCTTCTGTGGTTACCAGGTACCTGTTCTCAGTATCTGGCTGTCTTCCTAATGGCTGAGGCTTTTTGTTCTTTATGTTTATTTATGCTTTATGTTTACAGCTGTCATGATTAATGCCCACTTGCCTTTGTGGTGAAGACTGATATCTTGAGCATATCCTAGTTGTAATAAATATGACTGTCAAGCTTAAAAGGGTGCTGCAGATTTTTTTTCTCTTCTTAAAACTCTTTGAATTTAGTTAGTTTCTTTTCAGAATTGCCACACCATTCTTGAGAAAATGTGATGTTACTTGGAACCCTGACAATGACACTCCTTTGATACATCATTCCTTTCATATATCACTCCTTCAAATATAAGTTAAGCTTAGATTTTGATTTTGTACAGATCTTATAAAAATAAACATATGAAAGGTAAACAATATAGCATCCAACAAAAATAATTTCTAAATATTTTACATTCAGTATTTTAACATTGTTTATTCATACTTTCTTATAACTTGCCTTTTCAAACATAACTACGTTATGTTTCTGTATTTCCTATTTCTGATAATGTGCTAGAAGCCACCTGGATGGAAAAGCACATCCTTTTAGTCTTCTCTTTAGTCAAAAAGTTATGTCCATCAGAAAGAGGAATATTTTTGCCCTTTGTAGGTTCAATGCTAATAATAGTCAACATTATTTTAAAACTGAATGAAAACCTTGCCACAGCATGACTGTATGTGACAGAATAGAGAAGACCCTTCTCTATTCATACCCTTATCAGTACATGCTCTGTGGATGTGTGCTATTAGAGATAAGTATTTTGGATATGCTATTATGGAAAATATTGCATTCTTCTGAAACTCAGTCAGCGTGCTAGACAGTCCAGACTCTAGCTTTTTAAAAAGTGATCAGAATTCTTAATTTGGGTTTGTATATGTGATCTTGGATACATATTCTATATATACTGGTACCTACCAACATACTCAAAACTTCTTAATTGTATCTAAAAACTTCTTAAATTAATTCCCAAAGCATCAGTGTTGATATGCTTGGTTTCTAAACATAATATTTCATTCTGCCATTCTACAACAAACTTATATTACAGCAAGTAAATTTCATTGGGCCAATGGAAGCCAGAATGGCAAGGAAAGCTCCAAATAGGTTTGAGGCACAATATTTTTTACTTGGGGAAAAAACAGATAGGGACATGAAACATATCCTTTGAGCATTATAAAACTTACCTGAACATAATATATGCCTTTTGATTGTGCATACATCATTAAAAAGCAGTAATCTAAATTCTGTTTAGTTCTCCACCTACAACAGCACACAAAACAAATTACTGTTATTTTGTTGGGAGGCCAGAGGTATTTTCTGGGTAGGTATCAGCTATATCTGGCAAAAGATTAACCCAGCCACAAGATTTTAGTCGCATAGGAAGACTTCTAGTTTTGTTGTAAGCCCACAGTTATAACATTATTTTAGATTTCAGCGGACATTCTCATTGCTTCCCCCCAGTAAGTGATGGAGATATAGAGCATCAACAGTGGGATTGTGATAGGAGCAAATAATTAAATCTCTCTACTGTATTAAGCTTAATCATCTGTTCTCCACAAAAACTATAATGTACTTCCAAAACCTGTCAAGGAAATCCAGTTGCATTCAAAACATCAGATGCAATTTGATCGTATTATATGTTCCACTAGAATTATGTAAAATCACAGAAACAAATATTCATATAACATTAGAATAATTTATTTGGGTACATGAGGGTTTGTTTGTTTGGCTTTTTTTAAAAGTGGAGGAACCATACATATTAGCAAGCACCCAATAACTATTTACTATTCTTCTTCTGAATGCCATATGCTTTTCTTCTAAACAAGTTTAAATACCCATTACAAAGCCATGTAATAAAATATAACAAGTCTTACTAGCCTAGCATATCATTTTAAATCAAGTTGCCTGGAATTACCTGACTCTTTCTTTAGGGTCACCGAAAGATTCTCGCAGCCGGGAGAAATCTGGGTAGAAATGTGGAGAAGGGGAAATAACCTCCAAAAGACCAGAATGTATTTCATTGGGGAATCTGAGAGAGAGAGGAAGAGGTAAGGAAACAATTCTCATTTTCTGTAAAAAGAAAAATGGAATTAGCTATGGTGATGATTAATAGTCTAAAACCTAAGTCATATCTCCAGGCAACATTAACTACTTTGAACTATAGGAGTCACTATAGGAGAGGTTATGCTTTGAAACCCTATTTTATGCTGAAAAAACATAAAGATATTTATATCCTTTTTTAAAAAAAGTTCTCCCTGCTTGCTTTTCTCAACTGTAGCTTTCTTGATCCATTGACCTTCAGTTTTTAGCTGCTGAAATGTATGAAGCCAGATGAAAGCAGATGTTAGACTTTTTCAACATATCAATGCCTCTTTGCATACTGATTGGTTTGAAAGCTTGTTGTTTCTAAAGCTCTCCAGGGTTATTTTTAATGATAACTTCTGCAGATTACATACTCATTGCCCTGATCATTATACAAGGAGTTGAATTGTAAGATTAGGTCATCACTTAATAGCTTATTCACTGTGTTAAATCTTTATTGAGTAAATGCAAGGAGAAAACACTTGATTTACAATATATAGAGAAGAAATGGTTAAAAACAGGGCAAAGAAAGCACAGCCATTCAAGACTATGGCAACTCTGATTAACATCTTATACATATACACTGTTATTTTTTCTTCAGGAATACCCACTCAAAAATGAAAACTGGTAGTGAGCTTAACCTTACTGAATATGTTTTTTGGGAAAAACTCAAAAGGATTATCAGTGTTTTTAGCTCAGAAAGCATTCAGTTCCTCCCTTCTCAACTAAATTAAAAAAGCAGCTTTGTGTACTCCAACTGTGTTGTACTGCAATTCCCATCCTTCTAGGCATTGCTCTCTAGGTGATAATTAAAATCAAAGTTCAACCAGATTCAGAGAGACCAAGCTAAATATTTAGGTGTGTTTCCTCTTTATTTTGTCTATTTGGCCCTTCTCTTCCTTACCTCACAGTATAGCCATTCCCTACTTCCTGTCTGATAGCCTAATGGTAGTCTTCAGTCTTTGACTTTGTATCCACCTATAAACTGAAGCATGTATTTGAAAACCTTCATCTTAATATTTTGCCAACATACAAAAATATATTAATGATAAGCAGCAATAATGTCCCCTTTCAAATTAGATTACCATCTAGTAATAGTTTCTAACTCATCACTTTGAAAACCAATAGTCTAAAATCATAGGTGCTCCCTGCAAACTAAAATTATATTAAAATGGTGATATATGCATGGTAACATCATGACACAAATCCCACTTTTTTGCATTTGTGCTCAAACGTGAGCACCATGTCTAATATGCACGTGTTAATCTGGGAAGCAAAGAGAACTATTGATAAGTATAATCAAGCATACAGATCTAAACTGGAGAGCTTTGGAGTACTTTATAAAAAATATTTTGGATCCCAAAATATGGAAATACCTTTTTAATTAAAAAAAAAATCCTACCATAACTCAGGCATTTGGCACCTTTATCATATTGGTTGGAAAAGGATGGCAATGGAAGAAGGAATATCTAAACAACTAGTGCCCTTTAAGTGTTCATAAATATATACATACCCAAGGATATAAAATACGAACATTTATTAATTAGAGAATATCACATTTTATTAAAAATGGCAAGCAAAACCAAATATATCAATAATACACAATTGTCCTTTTTCAGCTACTGTTATCAATTTAGAGTTATCTATATTTAATTTTGCCCAAAGTAGTCTAGATTAATTATCCTTCTATTAATGAATTGTTTCTGTTTTGGATCACTAAATACACAATTCAAATAATTGTTTATAAAAGTTATTCTTATGTATTTTATCTGTGGTTGAATAATTCAATGAAATCAAGAAAAAGTACAATAGTATCTCTTCCATAAAAGAACATCTTAATACAAATAATAGATGTGGTTCTAAGAAATAAAAGATCCAATACAGTGATGCTGCATTTTCAAAGCGCCTTTTACTTTAAAACATATTGAAATATTTTGAAGTTTTTCCTTTCAGAAGAAAAAACTAGTATATACCAATATATTATTATTTTAAAAAATTAAACCAGGATTGATCAGTTAAGGATCAGTTAAAGACCTGTTAAAAAGAAATCTTGGTTCAGTAATCAGGTACAGTAAGTTCATAGAATTACATCAATATAAACCCTTGAACTCTCAAGGGGCCTGTGATTTTTTTAATCTTAAATATCTAATTTGATAAATGAGTACTATTGCTGAGAGACAAAGAATAGGCTGTCTACATTTAGCCTAATTAAAAAGTGCAACCCTCCTATTTCCTGCTGATATTCTTGTGCTCCTTTAAATTAATTTTCTTCCTGCAATATTTGATCTGTGACTTCTTATTGCTAATATTGTTTTCTTGCTGCACAGCAATTTCTGTTTCCTCTCTGTGTCATCTAAGACTTGTGTTTCCCCTTTCAGCGCACTTCAGCCTATTAAATTTAAAGAAGATAAAGCAAGCAATTTTACAGGGAAGAGAAAAAGCAAATTGGTAAGTTAATCAAAGGAAAAGTTTGAGGTACTTGACCTCAGTAGGTAGTAGCACTACCCCAATATTATTTGGATTTGAAAGCTAAGGAGTTTTGGTTCTTGTTAATAATGAATAGGAGACTACCGGGAATAACGTGGTTGCACCTTAGACTAGGATCAAAGAAAGCATCCCTAAAGAGGGCAAAATAAATCTCTTTCTCTACTGTTACCAAGTAAATTACATACATGAAGTTATCAGAAGTCAAGTGACTCAAGGTCATTTTTACTATTAACCAAAAGTACTTAAGAGAGAATTGCTTCCTTAGACCATCACATCCATCAGTGTCTTATTACATATAAATCCTATAGGTTTTATTTATTTATTCAACTAATTTATATGGCCATTCATCTAGCAAACCCAAATCTGGGTGGTGATGTACAACAGATCTGAATCAGTTAATAAATACATTAAAAACCAAACTAAAATAGATAATAATAGACAAGGATATGTTAAAAATAACAGAGGCAATTTATTAGGTTAGCTGTCCGATGGGGTCTCCAGGTCTTTTAGCATAACTACTGTGTTTTCCTGAAAATACAACCTACCCCAAAAGTAAGTCCTAGCTTGAGTTTTATATGTGCACCCAATATAAACCCTATCCCTAAAATAAGCCCTAATTAAGACCACCACTCCCGTCCCTTCCAGGGTGCAGAGGGTGGGTTGAGGTACATGGGTAAAAGCTAAGGTAAGGATGGGAGGAGTGGAGCTGCCCTACTTACCAGGCCTTGCACACCTCAATATCTGCCTTGTCTTGTCAGCCCACTTCTGCAGTGCTTGCTGCCACTTGTGCATGTCGCCTCTGGCCTCTGTTTTCCTGTCAGAGGCCTTCAGGAAAGGCCTCTGCAGCTGAGAAATGGGCTCCAGATTGACACATACAGCAACCCCCCCGGCCTCGTTTCGCCATCAATGGCCTTCCAGAAAGGCATTTGCAACTAAGAAATGAAGTCCGGATTGATGTGCATGAACAGAGGCCAGGGGTGATGTGCACAAGCAGCAGTAAGTGGCAGCAGAAGAAGTGGGCCAGCAGTCGGCTCCTGCTGGGTGGGGTTGTCAGTGCCACTGCCGCATGGTGAGTCAGTGGAAGACACCCCCCTCAAAATAAGACCTGGTGCCTTTTTTTGTTGGCAAAAAAAAAAAGACTGGATCTTATTTTCGGGGAAACACAGCAAGTCAAGAGGGACGTCTGGAAACTCAACAGTGACAAAGCCAACCTCATCTTGGGGGGAGAGAATTCCACAGCATGGATGCTAGAAAAAGCCTACTATCTAGAACCCACCAAATGTAGGTCTCTAGGTGACAAATCCCATAATGACCTTCCCTCTGGAGGACAGGCAGATAAAACCAGGAAAAGGCAGTCTTCCAAATAATCCAGTCCCATGACAAGAAGGGCTTTAAAAGTCAACACTGGCACTTTGAATTGGACCCAGAAACAAACTGCTAACTAATGAAGCTCATGAAACAGATATGTATCCCATGTATCCTACCAGAAACACATGCAGTTGCTTATACTGCTGTATTTTGCATCAGCTGAATTTCTGGATATTCTTCAAGAGCAGCCCCATGTACAGTACATTGCGATAATCTAACTGGAAAGTGACCAGAGTGTGAGGACCATTAATAGTTTCCTATCTAAGAATGGCACAACTGTTGCACAAATATGAAATTGTACAATAGCCCTTCTAGCCACAACTGACACTTGCTCTTCCATTTTCTTGGTAATGCTGTGCCAAGAACTAAAACGATACAGAGAGAACAATCAGGAATCACACCGCAAAACCCAAGTGGTGGATGCTTCTGTATTGAAACCACAATGCTCCCATCTCAGTTATTACATCTCTGACCACCAGATCTCTGTCCAATTCAGAACTGTAGCTAGGTCATCTCAACTCTCTCCACTATCCTCCTCAAGTTCTGATCTTAGATATTGCTACTAATAGGCAACCTACAGAATGGTCTAGTAGTAATGAAGTCAGGGACTCTTCTATTACCATTATCTTCTAATCTTTCTGTCCTCTGGAGTCTGCACTTCTAATTTCTGCCCATCATCCTTTTCAACTCTGCTAATAATTAAAAATAATCCACCAGTGTCTCCTTCCAAATCATTTAAAAAGACCAGGTCAGATGAAGAAACTATGACATTGGAAAAAATACACCAAGAGAGAAATTAACTGTTAAATGGAACTCAGGAGAAACCAGATGCAGATTGGATAGGAACATAGGAGAAAGCATATGATCTAATGGAGGCTATGGCATCAGGGAGGAGATATTAATGTCAGCCTACATGAATTCAGTCTGAGTTCATGACTACTATCTCCCTTTCATGCTGAGATGCATATAAAAAACATAGTTTGCCTCAGGCTCATATAAATCTAAGCAGTACTCATTATATACCCTATAACCAGCATAAAAAGACATCTTACTTTTCCTAATATTTCCTGACAAAAAGTAATGGAGCAGCAGGGGAAAGATAACTGGATTGTTCCATGACTGATGAAAACTAGCAACTGGTTTTAAACAGACCAGAAAAAAATCCTGCAATTCAGTCCAAATTACTAAAGTAGACCAATAACACGACTTACAATATTGAAACATTTTCTATCAAAAAATCCCATACAATGAAATTGCAGAATACTTACAAGCTTTTGATATTTTCTGCAACTCCTGTGGTGTATTGTGGATCTGTCTGTAAGAAAAAATTCAGTAACAAAAGACAATAAACAGACACAGGTTAAGAAGTCATTGATGTATTGATATTGTATCTAAAATAATCAGTTCTGCTATGCCAACATTTTTTGGGAAGTGCTGCTTCGTATATTTCATTTTAAATCCAGTTAAAGCATGAATGAAAATATTTGCTAGACTACTACATGAACAAAGTTCTGGGGTTAAACATATCACCAATTGTAGTAATTAACAAAGGCATTAGAGAACAATATACATATATATCAACTTTAAGAAATTTCAATTTATATTAATATAGAAGGCAACCATCCTGATCTATCTTTCAGGTAAATCAAACTACAAGCCCTATCATTCCCAGCAAGCTGAGCACTGTATTTTAATACAGATGGATACCATACTTTGAGGAGAGCTGATGCAAAGTAGTTTCTCACTATAATACCAATTCATACTGTATGTTAAGGTGTTTAGTAATAAACAACCAGTTAATGTCATATGAAAACCTACATGGTATGATGAGGATTATGTGCCAATACATCATTGTTGAGTTTTGGTGGCTATATTCTCTATGATGATCTATCCCCAACTTGGTCCGTCAGCATTTTTAACAGTGCACTCATCACCACCTTGCTGTTAGCTGTTGTCTCACCTTTCCTTCCACCTTTCTAGTATTTGGACCTTCTCCAGAGTGTAAGGATTTGACATAATGTGTCCAAACTAGGATAATTTGAGTCTGGGCATTAATGCCTTGAATGAGAACTCTGGATTAATTTGTTTGATGATCCATTTGTTTGCTTTCTTGGCTTCTTAATTTCCTTACATTCCAGAAATTTTTCAAACAAAAAAGCAACAGTGCAACATGGCCTTAAGCAGAATCCCTTTATGGCAAAGTCCCTTGTAGACAGAGATAGGCACTGACTTGTGAGTAACAGCAAACAAACACAGAACTCTAAAAATACAGAAAATCTGCTGCAGTTTATTCTTCCCAGATGCTTAAGCATTCAGCGTCTGGGGCAGAAAACAAACAGTCTCTTTGGCATGTCAGCAGCACTCAAAATTAAATTCTCAAAATAAAATATCAAACTAAGGGAGAAAAATGGGACAGGCAGCAGCAGTTGACGCTGATTATCCTGCTTTCCACCAGCAGACTCAATGTTTTATAATATCATTGAGTTAATACTGTTTCCAAACCCATATAGTCTTGATGATGTTGACACAGGCACCCACTTACAGCCAAAGAGTTTCTAATTTTTCCTTCTTCCTACACTTTCCTGCAAAAAAGATCCTCTTTTTTCTGATCAACGAGATGTTGGTTGTGACAGGAATTCAATGACCAGTTTGTCATCAGAGTCTGACAATGTGAACTTGTCTCTCTCCACTACTGACATGAGGAAAGCTCTAAGCAGAGTCAACCCATGGAAAGCTGCAGGACCAGACAATATTCCTGGCAGAGTACTCAGAGGATGTGCAGACCAACTGGCAAATGTTTTCACCGATATCTTCAGCATCTCTCTGAGCACCATTGTTGTCCCAAAGTGCTTCAAGACAACAACCATTGCCCCTGTACCAAAGAAACCATCAGTGTCCTGCCTCAATGACTACCATCCCATTGCACTTACTCCCATCATCATGAAGTGCTTTGAGAGGTTCATCATGAGGAACATAAAGACCTTGCTGCCCGTAACATTGGATTCACTGCAATTTGCAGACCGCTTGAATCACTCCACCGATGACGCCATCTCCACTACACTCCATCTAGCCTTCACTCACTTAGACTCATACGTATGAATGCTGTTCATAGACTTTAGTTCAGCATTCAACACTATCATTCCCCAACACCTGATGGGGAAGCTGACCCTGTTGGGCCTGAACACCTCTTTCTGTAACTGGATCCTGGACTTTTTGACTGGAAGACCTCAGACAGTCCGGATCGCGAACAGCACTTCTAACACCATCATATTGAGCACTGGAGCCCCTCAGGGCTGTGTGCTCAGTCCCCTGCTGTTCACCCTGCTGATGCACGACTGTGTAGCAATGCACAGTTTGAATAACATCATAAAGTTCGCTGATGCCATGACCATGGTGGGTCTTATCAGTAAGAACAACGAGACAGCATACAGAGAGGAGGTGGAGAAGTTAATGAACTGGTGTAAAGCCAACCACCTGTCTCTGAATGTAGACAAAACAAAACAGATGGTTGTTGACTTCAGGAGGACACAACACGACCACTGCCTACTGAACATCAATGGCTCCTCTGTGAAGATCGTAGAGAGCACCAAATTCCATGGTGTTCGCCTGGCGGAGAATCTCACCTGATCCCTCAACACCAGTTCCATAACAAGGAAGGCCCAGCAGCGTCTTTACTTTCTGAGGAAACTGAGGAAAGCACAGCTTCCACCACACATCCTCACAACCTTCTACAGAGGGACCATCGAGAGCACCCTGAGCAGCTGCATCACCACCTGGTTTGGGAATTGCACTGTTTCAGATCGCAAGACCCTACAGTGAATAGTAAAGATGGCAGAGAAGATCATTGGGGTTGTTCTTCCCTCTGTCATGGACATATATACCACATGCTGCATCTGTAAAGTCAGAAACATTGTGGCTGACCACACACACACCCTCATACATGCTCTTTACTCTCCTGCCATCTGGAAAGAGGTACAAAAGCATTCGGGCCCGCACAAACAGACTGTGTAACAGTTTCTTTCCACAAGCCATCAAACTCCTCAACACAAAGAAACTGGAACCATAAATACTGTACTTATGTATTTAGCTTTTTTCCCCTCTAAGTTCTTAGATTTAGAGCTATGTGTAGTTCTGTGTCCTGCTCTTTTTCTTTTTTATCTATGTTGTCTGATGTAGCACCTTGGTCCTGGGGAAACATTATTTCATTTCACTGTGTACTGTATTGTTGAAATGACGTGACTTGGAAGAGTGACTGGCCCAATATCACACAGCAGGCTTTCATGCCTAGGGCAAGACTTGAACTCACAATCTCCTAAGTTTTAGCCTTGTGCTTTAACCACTAAACCAAACTATATCAAGGCAGTATTGGAACTGCCAGAAGAGCAGACAGTCAGAAATAATGTGCAGGCTATTTATGTATTTCAAATACAAACACAAATTACAAGTCATCACGTTGTATAGCTGATAACTAGAATTACTTGTTTGTGAGATGGGTGGCTATATAAATTATGAAAAATAAATAAAATGCTGCAATTCAGGTGGCATTTATTATTTTTAAAACTAGATAACTACTCTCTGCTGGAATATCAATAGTTTGTAAAGCAGTGCAGCTGTAATCTAATAATTAATTTTTTAAAAATGTCAGATTTGGCAAAGGAATCTCAACAGTTAGTATTATTCATCTAAAAAAGAAATACTACAGTTTCTTGTTACCTGTGATTCCATTCTTTGTGGTTAAGCACATTCATAGTTGCTTAGAAATAAGATTTTAGTTTCTGTAGTAAAGAGTTTTACATACTGATAGTTGTTTTTCAGTATTTAATGGAGATGCAAAAATAGCAATGAACTTCTACTCATACATAAAATACAAGTTTTCAGAATATTAGGATTGGAATTGAGAGTGTTAGGCTGGAATGAATAAGATCATTTGCATGTTTTATTGGATCTGCATAGCTATTACTCTTTAAATATGCATCCAACCAAGCAGGATGGTCTTACTGCAGAAGACGAGAACTTCCTATCACCTAAACAGGTACTCTAGTTAGAGCATAACCTATGCACTCGACTCCCAATCCCTCAGCTATTAGCAATAGCGCTTATATACTGCTTCACAGTGCTTTCCAGCCCTCTCTAAGCAATTTACAGAGCCAGCATATTGCCCCCAACAATCTGGGTCCTCATATTACTGACTTCGGAAAGATGGAAGGCTGAGTCAAACCTGAGCCTGGTGAGATTCAATGTCCAACAATTTTATCAGGCTTTACTAATAAAAAACTTTAATTTTTTTTCTGTTCTCTTCTAGATTAGGATCCTATGTGCTATTAAATCGGAAGCAATGCTTTTGATTGTTCAAAGATGGTACAGTTCAGCATTTCCTTCATTTCTGAACAATGCATTCAGTCTACAAATACCATCTTAATACTAAGATCTCATGGCTGGAAAATGGGGAGTGTAACTTTTGGATTTTCCCATTCTCTATATTTTGCAACACACTACCTGAATGTAACTAAATGTTTGTACATTGTTTTGCATTATTTCTGTTGATGTGGCATAGTAAAAAGAAAAAAAAAATAAAATCCCCCCAAAATCATAAAATTTCAGGTGTCTAGGCAACTAGATTAGCCCCAAATCTTCCTCTACTCTCCTAGCTAATAATAACAGCAATAAAGTAAAGAGCAGCAGTTTGACTAAAGTGACTATTCAAATATTTTTAAAATGCACTTTTTCCACTACTGACTCAATAAACATCCTTAGTGGAGGTTAGGCATGACTAAGTTATTATATGTTTACTGGCAAAACATGTCAACCTTGTGAAATAGACAAAACAGGAAGCATGGCCAAATCAGCTAATTCCACTTAATTGTACAATTGCATCAAGAGAATCCTGCCTGCCTGAAAGTACATTTCTCCCCATGTCCCCTTTATGGCTTATGACAGTAGCCCCCCACCTTTTGGGCACCAAGGACTGGTTCCATGGAGAGAGGTTTTTCCACAGAGTGGAGGGGGCATGATTTTGCATGTTGCCAGTATCCCGCAGGTGGGACTTTGCATGTTTGCACCTCCTGGTTTTCGGAATGCCACAGCCTAGTGCTGGTGTACAGACCAGGGATTTGGGACCTTTGGCCTAAGAAACTATGGAGGATTCCTTCTGAGTTGTTTGGCCCAGTTCCATTCCTGCTGTGGACTAAGATAGCTTTTATCTGACTGTTCCCTTGGCCACTTCCCTTCTCCCTGTTTCCCAAGGTCATTCCTACATACTGTTACAGTAAGGCTTTTTGCTAATGGTAAAGTTTACATTGCTATTTGTATAATCTAATATACCAATTAACTAAAAGTATAGCTGCTGCTTCTTTCAATTCTCTTTCTCTTCTCCTACGGTAAAAGATTAGCCAAAGTTATTAGAAAATACTATATCTCCTGTACTGAAATTCTACTTACTAATCAACAAGAGAAAGGTATGCATTTAAGGTTTGGATGCTTTTGTGACAGACCTGTGGAGAGGTGCTGATTCCTACAAGCTATTGCAATTATTCAGTGATTATCACAGTTCAGTAGTAGTATGAATTTATTTATTAGATTTACATCCCACCTTTTATTACTTCAGAAATAACTGATGGTGGCAAATATACATAATATTCTTTTGTCCTTCTATTTTTCCCATAAAACAATCCTGTAAGGTGGGTTGAGCTGAGAGAGTGACTGGCCCATAGTCAGCCAGCTGGCTTTCATTGAATGTTCTGGGCCAATGCTCCCAAACCTATTGCCCTGTTGTGTCCCTGATATACACATTTTGGGAGTAAGGCTGACAAAATCAAAATGGCTGTGCCAGTGAGTTCACTTGGGTTACACATCTAGAATTTTACTCAAAGTCCAGCTGTCCCTATTGCCACTATTATCTGAGCTGTGATAATTTCTCTTGGACCTTCTTTATATGCTTGAGTTTATTGTCCAAATTAGAGGTCACATAACTTTACGTCCTCTTTTCCACTAAGAACATTTTTTTGCTTTCTGAACAGAGAATATTTTTTCCTTAATTGTGTGGGAAAAATATTAAAGCACAACAATTGCACCTTAACCAAAAATGTTGAAAGTGAAAATTGAAAGTGAAGGTTAAAATTAGTTTTTCTCTCTACAATAGCAGGATGCAAGAGATTCTGTTGCTTTAAGGGTTTTTAAAAAGAAAACAATTGTATTCCAAACTGGGGATAAATAACCACAGTGGGAACACAGTAAGAAAACATGCATATACACCTGCATATAAATCATAAGATAAACTGCAGCCATTGTTTATTAATGTGTTATGGTCATGCTAATTCTAGAGTTCAAAATCTGTTTTGATTAAAGGCATTCATTTAGAAAAAGCACATGCCTCAGTTTCAGTTCAGTTCTCAGTTCTATTATTATCTTATTATTTCTACAACAAGTCCTGAGAGAATATCACCAAGGCTCTTTTGGAGATAGTATTTCAGTAAACAATTCCCTCTAACTCTCTAAGAACAAACATCAACCAACCCAGTACAACTGAAATTAAAAGGGCATATACAAATGTTGGTAAGGCAGTAAACAGTAAAAAACCTTCTGCTAACATATTGACCCTCCACAGCTGAATACGCCCAAGCATTGTCTCACATTTGAAATAGTCTACTGGGACCCATTGACAGGATATGGCCGATGATCCTTGTCGGACAGCAGCCTGAAGTTAGACTTTTCTCTCTTTGTGCCAAAGGAAAAATTGGCTCATAACCATGTGAAAATCATCCTGCTATTTTATGAATAGTTTTGGCTTCCCAGTTCAGTACAGGTTTCTGTCAAGCACACAAGACGGGGCTATAGAGCTATGAAATACAGATTCAGAAGCAAAAGGATTATTCGTGTTACCTCAGCAATCATGACGACAATGACAGAATCTTCCTTTTCCTGCTGGTTGAGCTCGGAGATCAAGGAGTTCAGGGTATCTGTCAAATATGAGTGGACCTCCCTTTTGACACTGGGGATGCCCATGACTATTGATACTGTACAGGAGCAAAACAAAGCAGGTGTGAAATTATCTTGCTAGCCACCAAACACTTTCTCACTATCTCACACCACTTTCAAAAGGAATTCAGTTCTCAGTTCTGTCAGTTGACCTATATTCTTAGGTATGAACTAATAAATAAGGACATTCTATGTTGATCATCACAGCAGTTGCAAGATTTTTTTTTAAAGACGACAGTGTTTAAAAACAAAACCCTGAGGAGAGACTCAAGAAGAAAGTCTTATATTTTACACCAGTATTTCAAAATGTTAAGTTCTGCAGTATCATTCTGTTGTGGTGCACTTTTCATTTATGCTCTGTTAGACTGGTTGATAATGCAATAACTAAGCAATTATGAGTTACTTAACAAAGCACTGTCTTGACTTTAAAATCCTGACTTAGCATTGAGTATGAATTCAGAAGCTCACTGGGGAGGGAAGAGAAGGATGAGAGCAAGATTGGTTGGGGATAAAGCAAGGTGAAGAGATAACTAGATGAAAGAAGGGACGGGAAGGGACGGGAAGGGACGG
>JAEANM010003683.1:0-21978 GCA_017656035.1 Myanophis thanlyinensis
CTCTGAATTCTTTTGAACAAAGCACTATGATTTTTGTCTTATGAAAACATATATGGTCCACAAGATCATTTAGACACAACACTAGTAAGTAAAACAAGCAAATTAGTGAACTTACATGTGGTCTGAAACAACATCATTCCTAAACACCATCCTATGAGAACCCCTACCTGAAAACACTCCTCTTCAAATGTGGAAACAGTCTAAAACTTGCTTTTGGGGAAATGTGGATGTTTAAACCCAAGTTCTCTTCATGAGTGCTTTTTCCCTTTCTGTCTGGAAATGTACAGGAAACTGGATACATAACAAAAATGCTTAAAAAGTAGACCTTTGACCACTTGCTTAGTGCTGGAAAATTTGAGTGATGGATATGATCAAATGAATGATCAAATAAAAATAATCCTTTCTCAGACAAGACAAAGCAACAGGTCACTTGAGAAAAAAAATTCTCAAAACCAATGAATGCTTTATATTGCAGTCTAACCACAGCAGAATATTTGAGATCTTAGCAAGGCTCTACTTAATGGAATCATTTAAAAAAAAAAGGAAGATGGTGAGAGCAATACTTTGTGCCTTGGAAGCCAAATACAACAAAATCTGAGAATGTTATACTAAGATAAAGAACTTCCCACCCCAACTGAAAGATACCAATGGCCTATCTTTTTTCTGTCTTCAAATATGGCCTTTACCAATGGCTTTGAAGTTTGCCTCTCCTGGGAGAAGCACCTTGTGTTGCTACTATAGGTAATCCTCATCTTACAGTTCTTTTAATTCAAAGTTTAGTTCAAAGTTACAACGGCACTGAAAAGGGGACTTATGACCATATTTCACACTTAATGACCATTGCAGCATTCCCATAGTCATATGATCCAAATTTGGACTTTTGGCAACTGATTCATATTTATGACGGCTGCAGTGTCCTGGAGTCATGTGAGCACTTTTTGAGACTTCCTGATAAGCAAAGTCAATGGGGAAGCCAGATTCACTTAGCAACCTTAACAATTACAGTGAGTCACTTAACAACTGCAGCAACAAAGTCACAAAATGGGGCAAAACTAATTTAACTGTCTTGCTTAGCAGCAGAAATTTCAATTGTGGTCATAAGACGAGGACTATCTGTTTTACCAACAATGATGGGGGGGGGAAATGGGAGATTCTGATTTGAGTTGGGATCAAATCCTTAAAGAAGTGTTTTGCAACTTTGCCAACTTTAATATAGCTGGGGAATTCTGGGAGCCGAAGTTCCCATCTTAAAGTTGTCAAAAGTGAGAAACATTGCATTAATGGTGCAACCTTGAGGCTGGTAACCCTTGTTCACATTTCAGCATTTAGCTCAGAATCCCCTTCTGTTCATTTTATGTGGAGATCAGTTGAGCCCTTTCTCCCATCTTTCAGATACAGAAATTAAGGGATATACAGTACCATAGTTATAATCACCAATGAGTCTAAGAGTTTGTTTATATCAGGGATGAGCAACCTTTAACTGCTAAGCATTATATGAGTGAGCACATATCATCTAGATAGGCAGGATCAGACTTTGGGGGCAATTTCAGGAGTCTTCTTTTCTTTTTTCAAATAATGATATATACCTATGAGCACTCATACGCTATAATTCTCATATGTTATAAAATGGAAGAAATCTGGGTAGCCAGTTTTTATTAAACGAAATTATAGGAGACTTAAGGGTCAAACACACCTAGTTTATATGTGTGTTTAGGTCTATGCATTATTAAGTCCTATGGATTTCTTTTGAGCAGCATTACATTCCATAAACATGCAACAACTCCTCCTTTGAGACAAAGTTCACACCTGTCAACTTCATGTTCCTGTCATTTTACCGGTAATAATACAGACCGTTCTCTCTCTCTTGCTCGCTGTTTGTGTCTCTGTGTGTGCGCGAGCGTGAGATCAAAGAGTATTAAGTAACATGCTTGAAGCAGAAAACATTTTGTAGAATATTCACACAGAAACTAAATGCTTCTGTGTAACTTCTTTATACAGAGATCTGAATGTTATGCTGGAGCAGATGTTTAACCACAAGTGTGACACAATCATATATACTTTCCTTGTAGCTACAACAAAATTAGGACTGAGCTCAAATTACTTGAAGGCTGCCACAACTGTTGCAGCATTGTTAAAAACACATTTCTTGCTTCAGACAATTTTAATGTAGTTGAAGAAATGTTGGCCTATTCAGTTATACTGTTAGACAGTCCTGAATGACATTATAACATAAGGAAATCTCATTGGCTAATTAATTATATATTGTTCACCATGCAATATTATTTAATTGGAACTATTCTTGCTATTCCAGTAATCATTCAGATCTACAAAATTAAATACTTTGGTTAGTTTTTAATTGTAACAACGTGTCCTGATTGGACTCTATTCAGGAGTAAGACTAGTATGCATAAACAAAGCAATCAGTTTCTGGTTAAATGAGAGCACAAAGATATATTATTTCATTTGTTAGGTATAAAAAAAAGTAGAGCTAACAAATAGCTTAAATGGCATACTTGTTGTCAGAAATAAGTCCAGTAAAGTATGGAATGAAAAAAAAAGTGAAAATAACATGTTGCAAACAATAATGTACATTTATTAACTTTAGAAGTGAATGCAGAGAATCCTACATAAAATCAAAACAAAACCTTACAACATTTTTTCTTAAATCTCAACTTCTAAAATGTGGATTTAAAACTTAAGTTTGCTTAGAATACAGGATATTATCCTGACTCATAAGCCTTTCAGCTTATCACACAGGATTGTAAAAAAAAAAAGCATTTAATTGCTTTGCATGATGTTTCTAATCAATTTCAGCCTAATTTATGGAAATCTGAATTAGAATAATGATACCAAGAATATATTGAGGATGTTGTGGAATAATATCTAAGAACTTAGTTATTTCTTTGCCAATCACAAGCATCCGGCAAATCCTGTTTTGTCAGCTGTCATTCTTTCTTCTCAGAAAGATTTCTTCTAGAAATCTGTCCATGCCAATTGTTTAAAATCCAATTATCCCCTATCCTAAACCAGAACATAAATGTAATATTTATTAGATCATTACCAGCTTTGACAGAAAATGGTGAGTATAAGTTCTCTGTTTAATAGAAGTTATTAGTAATTTCAAAAATGATAAATAACTTTAATATGTTCTTTTTTGGTTGGTTATTATTTTGCTTCTTTTTGAAAGTTGAATTTATTTTGTAAAAATAAAATTAACTTTCTTGTTTTTATATTTCTTTTTTTCCTTCTTAGGAGCAATACTCAGTTTTCATTGCTGATTGATTTCGATCTCTATTCTTTCTCTGATCAGAATACAATTCAACCCAATCCTTTATTGTCAATGCACAACATGTGCACAACAACGCACAACATGTGTGCAGCGAAATTGAATATTTGCATAAGACGTATAATAGGGAGGGAACAATGAAGAAGCTGCTTTATAACGAGATTGACAACTGCCCCTCTAATTTATTACACCCTACACTCACTAGTCATGGTTCTTTGCCATCTTACTTAGAAAGATCAGTGACTTAAGTATAACTTCAGAAGATAAACCATATGCTGCAAGTTATTGACTGTGAATAAATGGTCCATGCATTCATTCATAATAGATGTCCTCTATTACTCCCATCCATCTTCTCAGCTGCACTGCAGCGTTGAGCACTGATGACTCCATGGACCACCTCCCTTTCCTTCCTCCTCACAACAAACTTAGAATTGTTCTTGCCTTTCAAGCGTGCCTCTCCAACATTTTCATCCCATGGACTGTTTGCATATGTGTACAGCAAAAATGGGCTAACAGTAGCTGCTCATATGTTGAGTAATTCTTATACCTGAAAGGTATTATGGAAAGGAGAATGAAACTTGGATCCAACTCCAAAGAAAAAGGAAATGTTCCTGTGATGAGCAACTATAGAAATGGGATTGTAGAGAGGAAGACCCAGCAAGGGCCTCAATGGTATAGGAAGAAGTTTGGGAATTTCACAATGGTATAATTCAGAATAATTCTCCCAAAATGAAATACTGAGCTCTTTTCCACTGCTATGAGTAGCTTAACATATGTGATGGTGTTACGCTGTGCTGCTAACGTATTTGTCCCTGCACTATTTGGGTTGGCAAGGAAGGATCAGTAACACAGATTTGGAACTTTTCTTCTCTCTGGGAAATATTATAAAACTGGGACAGGAGACTTGGGCTTATGTGCACTCTAGAAACTCCTTTGGAGCTTGGATTTCATTTTGAAATCTTTTATTTTATTGATAAAAACATTTCCCTTCTAGTATATAAAAAACATGATACAAATGGGGCAAACATACCTGTTGCAAATTTTATTTCACATTAATAACAGAGAGCACAATTATTTTATCAGAATGGGCACAGTTTTATTTTCTTATGTCCTCTTTTTAAAAAATATTTTTTTAAAAAATGTCCTATTTTTCTTGTTCCCATTGGGCACTTGAGTGGTTTTGATTGGGTCATTATTTTGCCCTGTTCTCCAAAGAGTGAAATCATGACACTGAAGGGAAAAATTTCCACCACCTGGAACTGAATAGTGATTGAAAGAGCAAATCCAAAATCCCACCAACATTTAAAGAGTTAACTATAAGTGACATGCGGAGCTCCCCTTCTGGTTATAATCCCCAATAATTTATTGCGCAGGTATATTTCCTTTCATTTCCACAAGTCAGAGAAAAAAGAATACTTAAAATCCTGAGGAGATATATAATATGCCTTGCAAAAACTTTTGATTTACAAATAGTGTTTTGTAAAAGAAACCACCAACTAAGAAACCTTCTAAGCAGAGTATTAATGTACAATCAAATTTGGGTCACAAATGCATGCCAACGACTAGGAGTGAATGATCTGTCAAGATAAATCTTGCTCAGATTTCTCTTTTTCTAGCTTTCGGTTACTTCATTACACATCATTTGGCAGTTTGCATCTAAAATGTCAACATAACATTTTGCACATCTTTTCATAAACATTTCTTCTAGGGACACATTTCTATGCAATTTTTTCCAACCTTCTTATATGTCATCTTTACCAAACTATTAATTTTTCTTTGGATTTCCCCCTTATGTATGCATTTACACTTAGCTCTTGTTGCTGTTTACAACTCCTATTGCAAAAGCAGGAAAGTTTGCAGAATTGCATTCGGTGCACACGTTAATTTCAGGAAATTTATAAATAAAATTTCAGGAAATTTGTAATAAAATGCAAAACAATTTGTCCCCAGGCCTAATGATAAATTAAACATGTGTATCCAATTAATGATGTACACAGTACACAGAAACTACCTCCCTCTTGTTCCTTCCACTGATAACATTTTTGACTGAAACTGAGTTTTTGCAGAAGAAAATATGTAATAATATAAATATGTATTATACATAATGATGTTTTTAAATATACAATGAGTATTATTTATAAGCACTTTGCCTTGGGACTTGTGTTTGTTTCTGTTCTTATTTCTTTCCAATTTACTGATGATTATTAAAGTGATATTTAAAATGTTTACTCAAATAAAAAAAATATGTGATTGAACACATAACAATTCTCTGTACTTATTAAAACAACAAATGGGAGATACCTCTGCTGGAGAAGTCTCATGAACGGTATATTCTGAAAGTAAGCCTTCCCACTTAGAAAATCATATTTTTTTGGGATTCTACCCAAATGCAGGCAGTTTTAATTCAGTTTTAATTCAACATTCCCAGAAAGGGCAATTCTGTTCCAAAGGCTTCCATTATAGTCATTTAGCATCATTTTGCTGTGTACTCTGGCATCCCAGAGTAAGTGTAACATATAAAGGTTTAAAAAGGAAACTCTTAGGTAGCCTAAAAGAAAGAAAGATACAATCCTTGCTCCAAGAAAGCATGGCAAAATCCCAGTTCAATCTACTCCTGACTCCATCACCTCTAGCCTTTTCCTTAATTGTTGAATGAAACTTCCTATCCACCAAAATATTCCTCACTGCAATTAAGGAAAACTAATGTCATAATTTACATATCATACTAAGCTCATTTGCTAAAAGATTCCTGGTTTCCTGTGACTAATTAACATGCTTGCTCAAACACATCTCTTCATGCTAGGTGGCAAGGTTTATGGTTTATAACTGTTTTCCAACTCTGACTTGTTATAAGATGAACGAGCCAGAGTTCCTAGCTTCCTAAATAATCAACGAATATACTTCTATGGTTTATTCAGCCAGTTCCCCAGGAGGAATGATTGATTTCATTCATATGCAGGCACAATCAATGATTAATATTCCTTTGACTGAGTAAGCTTTGTGGCAACTTTAGTAAATATATTACAGTATGTGAAGTGTGCCTTTCTATCACTTATTGGCTGGAGTCACACAACACACTACACCACATGAAAGAGAAACTTAGTAGCCTGTGGTTCATGGTGTTATAGAAACCAAGCCATCACATTAAACCATAATGTGTGTTTTTATTCACCGCTATTAAGTTTCTTATGCGAGCTCATAGAAAAGCTGAATTTAAATGGAAATAAACTTTGATTTGGATTAAAGTCTCAGTGTTTATATTTCATGCAGGTTTTTTTATTTTTAAAAAAGCAACATTTTCCACACTTGAGGAGTGTTCTAAACAAAATGAACATAAGCTTTCAGTAGATTTCTTAAAATCAACCAATCCGTGGGTTTACTTAAATGTCGCTTAGGATAATTTTGGGTGACCAGAACTCTTTGATCTTTCACAGCAAATGACTCACCTGGCCAAGCATGTCTGGTGCTATAGGAATGACAGGCCAGATAGTAGAGTAGACACCAAAGAAGATGAGCCAAAGCAGCATGCTTCCCCAGACAGCCAAGTGACTGAACTGTAAGGGAAAACAAACACATCATCAAGATTGCACAGGTCTTCCTTCTCCCTTGCCAGCCTCATTTGGCCCCTCAGCTATTATTTTAAACTGAGTTTTCTTTGTTTAACACCAAAGCTTTGGCCAACCTCACTCAAGAACGATCCTTGATTTTATGCCAGATGTAAGATTGGTGAAACCTCTGAGAAAACTCCCATGTTGAAACTTTATGTTCTCTGGGCCAGCATGTTGCTCTCTGCTTTCACCCCCCTCAGACTTAAAAACTATTCTTAGTATGAATTCACAGTGAAACTCTCCGTGATGTTTCAAATGCACTAAATCAAGAGGAAAAAAATGGTCCTAACAGTGCTGTAATATTTTTAAAAAAATCCTATGGATTCTCCAGAAATGTGAAATATCTGGTCAGTCAGAACTTAATTCTAGGAAAATGAATGTAACATTGCAGCCTTTTCACTATTAACAGGCATTCTGCAAGACATCCACCTGAAATATATATTCTCTTAGATTAAAATGCATATCTGTGAATTTAGTTTAAATAGTCACCTAGGCATCTCTAGACTTTTCTTGCACCATTCCTCACATTCATTTGGGGGAGGAATCTTTCTTTTGGAAATGTCAAATATACTTGACATAAGTATTTGAAATGGGAGTGGGCAACACTGTACCAGTGATGAAATTCAATTTTTTACTACCAGTTCTGTGGGCATGGCCACAGGATTAAACATCACCAAGCACAGAATTAAACTTCACCAAAGTTACAATGCAATAAGGGGAGAGGCAATTTCTATGAGCAAGGCAATAAAGATTAGGCTAGAAACAACTGCCTTATTTACAGGATTAACCCTGCAAATTGGGAAAAAAACAAAAGGAGATTTCTTCTAATAAACGAACCGGCTGAATTTCACCTCTGCACTGTAGGTATATGTGTTTATGTGTATATGAAGAAAGTTCTATATTACATTATGATTATCACATGATGTTGATGATCAGAGAGAAAGCTAAAGTGAATGAGGCCACTTCACTTCCTTACATCCCTCCCCCTTGTTCTGCCTTTCTCCTGGCCTAGGAAGGAAAGATTGCATTTGGTAGAAGATTGGAGAAAGATTGTCAGTTTAAATCCTGTGATAGATAGATGATAGATGATAGATGAAAGAAAGAAAGAAAGAAAGAAGAAAGGAATAGCTGTAAACAAGCTATATATCCTTGACTGTTTGTTTATTTAGGATTATATATAATTCTAAACCATGAAGTCACTGAGTGGCTTGCAAAACCCTTGTTAGGATTTAAAACAATACATCAAAACAACAAATAAAAAAGAAGGAAAGCAAATAAACACATACCACACTTTAAAATGGGGAAAGTCTTGCAGATAACTGGAGGCAACATAAAACCTACTGCTGGTTACATATCACCACCACCACCATCATCATCATGTGTGTTTGCAATCCATCTTTATCTCAAATTTACTTTATGGTTGAATAAAGAAATGTAATTTCAGCTCAGGAAATGTCAATAGTGAAATATGAGAAATGTCAAGGTTTCACACCAGAAAGGCAAGAACTGATTTGATTGATAATTCCTTGTGAGTTTTAAACATGCAAACATACAAGCATGTACTCATAGTTTTTTTCAATGCAAATTAGATCTCCAAAGAGTCAAAAGTGCCTGGATCAATCTTGGGAGTATTTCAAAATGGAAGGATGTGAGACAGACTAATGTTGTCGGAGACCTCCAAAGCTTGCCAAGATTCCTTAGAACTCCTGTGGTCAACTACAGACAGAATTATAGTTGTGGTTCCACACAGCACTTAATGCAGCATTGTATTTTCTCTTAAATGCATTATTATATAGATTGAAGGAAGTAAATTTATGCTGTGAAGAAAATGTGCTTGTTCAATGCAAACACAACTGCTGAGTAGCAGCAGAAGGAAAACAGGAAAAGGAGGAAAAGGAAGGAATATGAATATGAGAATTTAAACTGGGGAGAGACTAAATATAAAGACTAGCAGGGATTATACTGCAGATTAGACAAACAGTATGAAAGTTAAGAAATAATAAATATAAAAAGTTGTGGATTATTAGACAGGTAGAAAATTGCTCTACAATAACAAATCAAAATAAAGTTGCAGAATACATCTCTTTCTGTCCCTTAAGTGATTGTGGCAAAAATGTTTTATGTATTATGATTGCTAATTAATTTCATAATAAATTAGCTTTACTTTATAGGGATTTCTTTTTAGTAATACTGTTTCTTATAATTCCTGTAAGCCACCAGAGAACTATACAGTAACAGATATCTTGAATACACAAAGAAAATTAATTCCTAAAAATGTTTTTGAATTTTCAATCTTCCCTTCAAACTAAATCTAATATTAGAAAAACGCTAAAACATAAACAAAGCTCATCATCAAACAAATGACATTTTCACAGACAACTTTTAATTCTGCAAATTCTGACAATGCCATTCAGGAGCTGAAAATTTAGGCTCTCTAGATGTTTTAAACAACCCCAACATTCCCTGATAGTTGACATGCTGATGGAAACTTTTGGGAATTGTAGTCCAATACTTATGAACAGTTCCAGACTAGCAATTATATTTGTGTGAAGATCTTTTGTTTTCCAATACTGGTCATACCATAGTATAACGCATGGCTCAATTAGGCAGGCAGCTGGATTGCTGGCATGGATGCTTGTGAGTAAATTGTGAGTGGGAGAGAATGAATTGTGAGAACGAGTGAATGAGCCAACTCCTCTCAAGTTTCTGGGAAAAATCAGGAGCTGTGCTGAGTCTTGAGGAAATGGGGATGGGAGGAAACATTTCTGCTTAGCTGCAGCTGCTTTTCCCAAGTACAGGCAGCAATCCCAGTTTTACTTCCTCACAATATGAACCAATGACGATGATAAGCTTCCAGAATATTAGGCTAAGGTCTAATTAATTGATGTTTTGTCAGGAATTGTGGGAAGCCATCTTCAGAACTGAACATGGTCTACTTTGTAGCACATTTTTTGGCAACTCACAAGCAACCGAGCAGAAACTAATGAGCTCTTAGTTCTTAACAGAACTAATCTCTAATTGGAGCAGATCACTGGAATTCTTGAAACTAATTTTTGATTGGTTGTTCATCAAAGTAAATTTCTAATTGGTATGATTTGAAGATGTTCCAAAGGAGCTAAATTTTTATTCCTCTCTCTTTAAAAGACATTGCTGATTATTATTTTTCAGATTTTGGCCAACCTCATTCAACACTGATACTTGATTTTATGCCAGCAACAAGATTGGTGAAATCTCTGAGAAAACTCCCATTATTTAAATATTCATACAAACTTTGAGTGATATAAGAAAAAAATATGCTACATGTTCATGTGTGATTTTCAGAAACATCTAGATTATTTTTAAAATATTAATTTCTCCTTCCATGAATTTTTAAATTAACATATAAACTATAAAAGCAAAATAATGATGTTTTACTCATTCATATTCCTTATACATTTTACAGAATATTAAGATATTGGCACTGTTTCCATCAATAGATCAGTAATTTACCATGACCTTCTATTTTGCTCTCAATACTTTTTTCCTCTTGGCCAGTCTGTTATTACCTCCTCAGGCTTAAAAAAAAAATGTTTTTTAAGATTCCAATAGTGTTTATTATTCAATTAATTGTTAGGATTAATTAACCTGGAAGCTCAAAATCACCAGGTTTATATACTTTAATATTTCATTTACATATTATTATTATATTAATGTTATTATTGTACATAATATAGTGTATATATATTAATATATTTTTGAATATGAAGCCAAAACAGTAGTGTACTTGATGTATAGAAATATATCCTCAATCATTTTATAATTCCAGCAAATTAAAGTGAATACGGTAACCATTTTTTAAAAATTGAAATATCAGTTAATTGTGAAAAAAAAATATTATTTAATTTCACCATAGGACAAGCTGTCTTACTTGAGCTTTGCTTTGCTTTAAAGACTTGAGAAGGTTGTAATTGCAAGGATTGGGCAAAAAAATAGTGTTTCCTCACCACTGTAACTATATCTGGTTGCTGTAATAATTGTTAAAAACAGATAGTTGCGGTAATAACAATTGAATTCAATCTCAATTAATTTAATTAATAAAAAAGATAGACATCCAAATTTGGTTGAAACTTGCTCCCAAATTTTCACTGTGCCATATCAAAATTATTTTCCTCATCCAATATTTATTTATTTATTTATTTCAATTTATATACCGCCCCTCTCCCAAAAAGGATAATACTTGCAATGCTGAATCACGTTTTTCTGAATGTATATTTCAAATATCAATCAGCAATTTATTATTGTCAAGGATTGATGCTATTTTAGAAAACGCTACTGCTCAGGATAAACTTATTTTTAAAAAAAGGATTAAATGTAATATTATTTGTACACTCTGTGACAGAGCTGCTATCAGAGGTAACTGACAAAAAATTGATAGTAATTTGCACATTCAACAGCATCTTTACCAGCATTCAAATTTATCATTATAGAACCCTCATTAAAAGCAGGGTAAACATTATTTAAATATTCATACAAACTTTGAGTGATATAAGAAAAAAATATGCTACATGTTCATGTGTGATTTTCAGAAACATCTAGATTATTTTTAAAATATTAATTTCTCCTTCCATGAATTTTTAAATTAACATATAAACTATAAAAGCAAAATAATGATGTTTTACTCATTCATATTCCTTATACATTTTACAGAATATTAAGCTATTGGCACTGTTTCCATCAATAGATCAGTAATTTACCATGACCTTCTATTTTGCTCTCAATACTTTCCTTGAATAAGATGCAACGAATATTCCACATTAAATTCAAATTCCAGATTAATTGAAGCAACTGTATCGTTGTCCAAGTGGGGCTTATCTTGTTTATGTTATTAAATGTTCATAAATATTAGTTTCCAAATGTTTTTATTTAGATTTTTAAAATTATTTTTCCATGATTCTTCTTTCCATTATTATCATAAATACTGTATATGCTTTAAATGATTCCCGAAACCTAGCATATTTAAAAAATACCTATTTATAGATAAAAAATTCAAAATCTGGTTGCATAAAATATAAAAAATATAATGATGCATGTAAATATTGTGAAAAATAAAACAACTTCTAGCTATAACAATTAATAAAACTGAAATGTGTCCCAGTATCGCAATAATATTTATATTCTTACTATCCGGTCAACTGTAGATTTAGATAAAGATTGAAAGTTTGGGAATGAGATGGAGATGAAAAAGATATGTATGGTTGAAGTGAAGGATTTAAGTTTCCATATACTGTAAGTACCAAATTTAGCCCCAGCATATTAACTTATGGTCTTTTATTTTTGTCAGTGATCTGTTTTCCATCCATAGATAATGATGAGCATATTCTGCCTCCCAAAGGACTCAGCAGTAGAATATTAAAATCAATATAACAATCTTTTATGGAAATAGTTTGACAAGCAAACTACAATAAAATAAAACAAGACAGTAAACATCTCAACTTGTATCCCAAGTGCAGATCAACAACAGAGAGGACCTGGACACTAAATGCTAAAAAGAATTGTTTAAAGAACTAGAGCCTAAAAAAAATGAGACCTGGGGTCTTCCAATATCTGGAGGGCTGTCACAGGGTAGAGGGTATTGATTTATTCTCCAGAGCACCAAGGACAGGACAAGAACCAATGGGTGGGAGCTTAACAGAGAGAAATGCAAACTTGAAATGAAGTTTTTGAGAACTTTCAAGCAAGTGAACAACTTGCCTCCTGGAATTTTGTGTGCTATATGTCTGGAAGTCTTCAAACAAGATTGGGCAGCAATTTGTCTGGGTTGGCCTCAGGATTTCTGCCTTGGACAGAGAATTGGACCAAAAGATCTGCAAGGTCTCTTCCAAACCTGTGATTTTATGATTCTATAACTTATGAAAGTAAGTTCTTTGAAAAGGAAACTTTTATAACAGTTGTTATTCTGGCATTTTTGTTCCAGTCTTCCCAGGCTCAGTACCTCATAAGACCAACAATCCTAACCCTGTCAACTCCAGATAGTATTGCCATTGGTTGTGCTAGTTGGGGCTGATGGGAATTGCAGTTGAGAGGATTTTTAAAAAGGCACAGTCAAGGATAATTGGCCAAGGGTGCAAGATTCTATTTCCCAGCTATAAATATAGTAAACCATTTTTCAGTTACTGCCATAATCTAGGATTCCAGAGTTTTGGGTCTTTGGTAAGATAAATACATTGTATGTGGGGAGCGGGAAGTTACCAAGTTATCGTGCATGAACTGGAGGCCTGTTCCTTCATTTATTTTCCAAGGAAGACCATTTTCAGGCAGAGGAATTCATGTCATGATTTCTGTGATCTATATATTTCCCACTTTAATTGCAAAATACAAATGATGATTATTAACAATCATGCTGTTTTTAGTGAATCATAGCTATCTGTGAAATTCTTCGAATGCCTATGAGCCCCCAGGGACTGTCTACATCCCTGTCTAAAAGCTACATTTTTATCCTCATGTTATTTTAGGTGTGAATTCTGAAAGTGAATTGATAATTTTTTTTCCTTCTAAATAAAATTACAATTCAATTTTACACAGAAAAAATGAATTTGAAATTCCTACTACTGATTTAATATTTATACTCACCTTTGTCCATGCTGTGGTTTCTAAGCCAGCTTTCAAACAGACTGTCACCACAACATACTGCAGTAAAAAAAGTAGAAGAAAAAATTGAATTAGCATGTACGGTATTTCCCATTCACAGTTATTCTCTTGTTTTTCTTTGAGTAAGGAGTATACTATATTGCAAAAGTATGGTCTAAACATTAGAAATTAAATGCCATTTTTTGCTAAATGAAATATTTAGCGCATTTCAGAATTACAGAAATTCAGAAATGATAGGAGGAGATACATATGCACACAAATTCCCAAGCCTCTGTCCTCATTGTGGGATCTAACAATTAGCACAACTACATGCTTAAAATGCTTTATGACAGGCCTAATATAATCAGAATAAATTAATTCTATACATTCCTGGACTTCTACAGCCATATGTCATGGCATGTGGGTGGTTTCTACTAGGACGTATGAGAATTCCAGGACTTGATATATTGGAACTATGATAAGTACCAGAATAATTCACTTAATCATGAATCAGAAATATCTGAATATAAATTCTCATATATTCTCAACAGACCTAAACCCTTTCCCAATGCCCCCAGTGTCAATTATCTTCCAACAAGTTGCCATAACTTCCTCAGGCAAAATTCTTTATCTTTTAATAACGGCCCGATTTGAGAAATTCAACATATACAACTTTCTATGGCATAATAATGACAACCCTAGGTACATTCTACATTATTTATTTACTTATTTATTACAACCAGTCACAGGAAAATGTCAAGAATGGTGTAGGACAATTCAACCAAAATTCAGTTCTCTATTTGTTAATGCCAAATAGACAGAATCTTGCCAGAATAAACATATACAATCCTCAACTTACGATCACAACTGAGCCCAAAATTTAAGTTGTGAAAATGAGAAATTTGTTAAGTGAGTTTTGCCCCATATTATGACTTTTCTTGCCACATTTGTTAAGCCAATCATAGCAGTTGTTAAACTAGTACCATTGTTGTTAAGTGAATAAGGCTTTGTTATTGATTTTGCTTGTCAGAAGGTCACAAAAGGTGCTAATAGGCAATGCCTCGTTTTTTATGCATTAGCTTACCGTATAAACAATATTCCCAACAAACAGGTAGTCAACAGCCTGGCCATTTGTAAATACTGTATCTACAATAAATAATGAAAAGAAAATTAGATACCTTGTTCAGTAAAGTATTTTTTTTCTCATATAAAGGCTATTAAAATAAGATCTGCAAATAAATTAAATACCATAAAATCAAATACAATAAATGAAAATGCAAATACAGTGGATGTAGTTATTTAAAAGTAGGTCCCACCAAGTCCAACACAATCAAGTTAGTACAGTATACCACTTAACCTAAATTCAATGCTCCAATATTTTAAACCAAACAGGAAGTCCAGCAAAAAGAACAGAGGACTGTATCATTTTTATTACACTTAATTTGTGCACCAAATGTCATTTTTCTGAAAATATAAAAGGTAATCAAAAGGAAACATTCAAAAAGAATCCACAATAAGTTCATTTCTTGACAAGCTTTTAGACAGTTAATTGTGGGGAAATCTGCACAACAGGTTTCTCAGAGCTCTTTAAATAAAAGCTCATTGAAAACAAACAGTATAACAAGTAGCTTATGCTGAGCCACAAGTTAAAAATAATATACATAAATCTGCAACCACATAGTTCTCTTTCAAGAATTGAAAAGGCCAAAAATATCTGCCAAGAACTAATAATCAAGGTAAAGGGTCAATGATAATAATCAAACATCAGAGATGAAAACTTCTAGTTATCACATCATCTTGGTGCCTCTGTACTACATCCAGATATTCCTGTTCTGTTTATTTTTGTTAGATTTCCCTTGATTTAAAAATATTTTTGCATCCAAATGATACATTCAAAAGGCATTCTTGTTTAACACAGATAACAGATATCTTTAAAGTACTCAGTGACTTTAATGACTAAATGACTGATCCAGCTCTGATATCCAATCCCTCTATAGAATTATATAAAAATCCTACAGTATGTCAATTAATCATATCAAAATAACAAACTTAGCAATGCTTCTGTCATCACCATATTTACTTCTCTTGGTTAAAGGAATAAGATACTACAAGAAAAAGAAAATATGTATTGCTGCAATAGATATCCCCAAATTCGTACAATTGGGATACAGTCTAGAAAAATCATCCAACTATAAAGATTAATCAGTTCCAATATGGCAGCTCAAGAAATATACATCAATGTAGGCGAGAGAGATCTAAGGATTGGCTAGTCACTTGTGGCCTGAAATTGTAAGTTATATACTTGAACTGGGGAGGGCAAGGAAATACTATATCACTAACCTAATTTGAATATTAGCCTTGATTTAAATCAGTAATGATATAACATACAATTTTTAATTATATAACATACAGAGCTTTAGCAGGCAAAAAAAGCCTCTGCAAAGTATAACAGAATTTTGATTATGATCACAGATTGGAATTACAGATAGTTCATAAAAATATAAAAATAAAGTAAATACAGCATAAAAATATTACACATTCATAGTGGGCACAAAAATTATGTGAGGTTTACCCTATAAATGAAGCTGAGATCAATAAAACTTTTGCACAATAAAATAAGTTTATCTACAGATTCTACATGTCTCCCTAATAGACATTACTTTAGATCTTGCTGACCATTCTTTATGGAATTGACCTCAGGACATTGTCTTCATTTTATTCCTGGAATTAGTTGACAACCTACTTTCATATCTAGCTAATTCAAGTGTTAAAGTTGTGTTTTCCTCTCTCCTGCACAAGTTTTGCCCTATGCATGAAATCTGGTAGTTCATGATTTCTGGTGATTATGGTATTGATGTAATCAGAGGCTGGAATGAGCCCAACAAAAGCTTGATGTCTTTTGGCTGCAGCATATCCATCCTCTCCAGTGGTGGGATTCAAATAATTTAATAGCCAGTTCTCTGCCCTAATGACTGGCTGGATAGGTGTGGTTGGGTGATCATGTGACTGCATGGGCACAGTGAATGACAAATTCTCTCATCCGTTCTGTTTAAGTAACAACAGCAATTTAGGATTTTCATGTGGAAATGGTTTATAAAATTCCAATTTAAATCTTCTGAAGTGCTTTTCAAGATGGCATTTTAAACTGAAATTGAAATTAAGTAAGTTTTGATCTAATATGAATTTGATCACTATTACAAAACCTGAAAAACAAACTACCGTAAATCTAACTTTTTGCTTCTATCTAGTAGTTATCTGGATTTTTGGGGCCTGGAGCGGTGCCCCTAATACAGCAGAATCAGCAGATCTTTTGAATAACAAAGTTGGGCAGAAGCCATCTCACAAAAAAACCAGATTCTCTTTAAATTATCAGGTCAAATAAGTAAATATTTGGTCAAATTCCTCTTTTCATTAATCTAAATCAAATGATAGGGCATAGTACAGTAAGGGAAGCTGCATAAACACCAATGTACTTGCTTCTTTTTAATGTGTAAATCAATTTTAAATAAACATAGCTTCACCAATGGACATTGTGATTTACAATGGATGTGAATTGCTATCTATTAAAGATGGCATGCAGAAAGGGAGGCCTTGGAAGGTCATTGCTGATAAATGTTAGAAAGCTGTTGGTCTGTCTGCAATGATTAATTTCCAAGGAACATGTTTTGACCCCAAATATAAAGGTGCTGGCTTAGAAAGATTGAAGATTACTTAGTTAACATATGGGAAAGAACAATGCATTTATTTACCATGTTCTAATGCTTTCAGGGGAAGCCAAAAAAGAATGATGGAGTGGATCAAGGCATTGATGCAGTGACCCCAGAACACCTAAAGGAAAAACAAACAAGAAAGTCAGGAGAGTGATCAAATTCTCCAACAATTCCATCAAACGATTCATTAAGTCCCATCAAGTGAGTGAACAATATTTAGTAGAAAGTGTTTTCTTTCATTGCAAAAGCTGGCGTGCTATCACACACGCAGAGACAAAGACAAATAAAAAACAAAAGCAGAAGGGAAATTCAACAGGACTAAATCCACATAAAGACATCCCTATCTTAGTTAAGTTTTGAAAAAAATATGCAGCAAAACCATCTACTTCACATGTTTCAGATTTTTTTAAAAATGTTTTTATACGTCTCAATCCAAACACTATCATGAAGTATGTTTTTGTGTTTCCTGGAATTGAATTTTAGGTAGAGGAAAACCATACCTCAAGTATCCATTTTCTATTTTTTGTTGTATCTGGGATGTTTGTTCTAAATCAGCCAAGGAAACCATGAAAATTCGACACTGAGTAAATTTAGCTTTAAATACATAAATGCAACTAATAGTGGTGTGGGGGGGCATAACAAATACAGGAACTCTAGGCAGTTTCCTGTTAGAATAAATGTCCATGTGGCTCAGTTCCAAGTGGGGAGAAAGACACTGGAAACATGGAGGCTGCTTGGAAGGATGGTTTTACTGATGGAGCAGGATTGAAGTTCCAGGTGAAAAAGGGCTGAGATGCTGAGAGCTCCTGGATTTTATACCCTCTGTTGTAGTTTGAATTTGGACTTGTGTTCTGATTGGTTGTCAGATTCCCATGGTGCCATGCAAGGGTAACTTTATAGGTTGTCTTTTGAGTCCCAAGCTTGGTTGAATCTTACTGAGTGATATACCGTAAACTTCCAAAGGGCCATGTGGAGAGTTGGTCAATCCCATCCTGGGGCTAAGAGCCTTTTAAGTTGCAAATAAAGCTAGCTCAGTTTATTATCTTCCAAATAAGGATCTGCTGGTGGGGGCAGGAGCCTAGGGCTGAATGTCTGTCTTTGGATTTCATTTTTCTGTTTCTCTTTTAGGGGAAATATTCTGCCTTTTAATATTTTCATTTTTTTTTTAGGGGAGGAGTGGGTGTTAACTTCCAACATTCCAAAATGCCCCAGGAAATCTAAATATTCATCTGAGTAGCATCAGTCTAGAGTTTGGAAATCTTTTCAGACTAGGAATCATTCTTTTTAAAATGATTTCTTCTTGGGGAGTCAAAGGCTGCAAAAACCTTTGCAGGTTTGTTTCATTATTATAAAGAAGCAGGGTTGGATCTTCAACTTTCTTCTGACATATTCAAATATTTTACTCATTCATGAACTTTTTGTGTGAGCTGGTGTTGTAGGATGGGTATTTTTCCTTTCCCCTTTCCACACAAGAAGGGCAATGTTTGGAGAAGGCACTTCCTAATATAATACTGTAATAATAGCAGAAAACATTTGTCCTTGTTTCCTTCCATCTCAATTCTCTCTCTTTTTTGTTACATTTAATTATTTTATTTTATCCCCACATTCTAACAACCATTCCTTCTCAGAAACTGCCATCTGCTTTATAATTCAAGCAAACGTTCCCTTCAAATCTAGGGAGAGAACTCACTTAGTTGCAGCTATGAAAATTTTATTTCCTAAATTTGCTGAGGTTTGAAAGTCATTCACCACATTCAGAAATATTTTTAATCACATCGAGCACTATCATCTGATTTTTTTTTGAATACATTCTAAAACAAACACTGCTATGTAAAAAAATAAAGCAACCAGGCAACTAATTCAGATATTCAGCAAAACTCAAAACAATCCTGTTTACTCTTTATTTCTGTAATAATAGGATGACGGAAAGATACATGCAAAACAAGAAAACCCAGTCCTCATAGTTTCCAATGCTATTTTAAAGTTCATTAAGATCCCGCATGAAAAAAAAAAAAATTCAATCTTTTGAAATCTTAAACCTCCAGCACCATCTTAGACCTTTTCTGTCCTTTAAGCTCTGAACTGCTGAAGTTTTATTAGATAGAGCAGGTTAATAAAACATGAAAACGGAGAATGGAGGAAATTCTCCAAAATATGAAAAGAAAATATTGAGTGTAACTTTACCTGCGTATCTCCCTGAAACATCTTTTTAAACCTATAACCTGAAGGGAATAATAAAGCCATCTCAATATTTTTCCTACAATCTCTGGAGAGGAAGTGGTGAAAAGGCAACAGGTAAAAAAAAGCGTGGGAACATTTCATCGCCAAATACCAAATCTGTTGGACCTTGTTGCAAAGAACACACAGCGATATTGATTAATTCATATGCAAGCACAGAGACTCTTATAAATGCACATGGCTAATATTCCAATTTGGAAACCTACGCCTGACCTTTTAAACTTACAGCAGGGAAGCGGGGACCCAGTGAGAAGTCATCGTGCTCGGGAAGGAATTAGCAAGCCAATTCAACATACTAAATGAAGCAGACATTTTTTTATACCCTGTTGCAGCTGAATGCCACAGTACTGCCAATGTTGTCTTAGTTGCCGTGGCTCAAATGATAATGAGAACCAGCTCTTAGGAATTAATATTCAAAGCTTAAATGATTCTAAATGCTACCGTAAATTTTGTACCTATTCCTAGGGTTGAGCTGCCTTTAAGAATAAGAAAGAGATAAGCATTAATATATAAATTGCATTTCCTCGGTACAAGGAAACTCTACCTATTCTTAAATGGAGATGTCTACGTGGATTTGAGTATTTCTTATTTTGGGAACCCAAACACTGATAGTACTGACCAGGGAGTAATGCACTAGATTTCTACATGAGTTATCTGTTAACGTGGTCTTGCTCAGCCTAACGCTTGATAACATTCATTGTCTTTTAATATGGGCTTGTGGTAATGTGAGATCATTTGGAATTTCCACATACAAATGTCAGTATAGAAGGTTGTAGTTGTGCTGTTTTTGACATTTGACAGTCTTTCATAACAAATGATATGGAACTTGGATTAATTAACCTGTATCCATTAAGATTTTTAGCTGTTTTTTTCTTTCGGCAACTAACTCCCTCTGCAAAATGAAAATGGTTATGAAGATACCTTTTCAGTGGGGTCTAGGACAATCATCATAGTCAACTCACCATAGCCAACTCACCATGGCCAACTCACTGTGCAACAATTCAATGCTGCATTAATAATTTCAATCAGTTACTTTTATTATTGGTGACCACCAGGGCTGTCTTAATGCATGGGCCTGATGGCACTTGCCCGTCGGCCCCATGAGCATAGGGGCCAATGAAATAATTTCTATTTCTTAACATTTCACAGCCTTTTACGGCAATTCTTACTCTTTACTAGGTATATAATTTTATCAGTATTTTCTGATAAGTTGTTTGGCATGTAATCTTCTCCCATAATCTGAATTCACATAAACCATAAAAAAACATAGACTGTTTTCCTTTCCACCATGCACACCTTATTTTCTGTTAGGGCTGTGAGGAGATCATAAATATCTACTTTCATTTTAGATAAACCACAATTGAGTGTGCCATGATCCCCATTCACAATTGCAAGCTGATTTACTACTACTACCAGACCTAGCATTCATTAGGAATGAACATTAAGGATTAATCATTTCAGGGTGTTCAATCTGAAATAGCAGCTGTAAATTAAAACTTCAGCTTTAATCTAATATAGCCCTGTTGTTTTTAATCCTTCCCTCTAGGTAAACATTGCCTCTTACCCTGCTATTGAACCCATCAGCATTTTGAGTAATTTTGTAGAGCTGGGGAAACGTAAGCATGTTGTCCTGGGAGCAGGATCGTTCAAAGATTCCCAAGGTGAAGGGAGGTAATGCTGTGAAAATCTAGAAAAAACAAAGGCAGTAATTAAAAATAACAGACCATTAACTTTATAAGCAAGTTGAAAAGGATACGTCATACCTGGAAAGAACCCCGACATTGTTAAAATCCACACCAACAGTTTTACTAAATTCAGTTGTGCTGAATCTAAGCTGGGTACCCAAAGCAGACAAGGTTTTTTTTTTTAATCATATGGTGCTGGACAGCAAAGCAGAAAGCTGATTGAAGGAAAGTGTTCCCTTGACTTCCATTCAATGAAAAAAACGAAAAAGAGGCCTCTGAATCAACAGCTTATAAAGGCAATTCAGACTATACCTTAAGCCAGTGGTCCCCAACCTTTCTGACAAAAGGAACTGGTTTTGTCAAAGATGATTTTTCCATGGGTGAGTGAGGGGATGGTTTAGCTCACAACCTAGACCTCCGGCATGTGCTGATGCAGTTTCATTCACTTGCCTGCTGCTTGAGCGGCCCGGTTCCTAACAGCAGGCCATGGATCGGTACCGTCTGAGGCCTGGGAGTTAGGAATCCCTACATTAAGCTACCTTTAGCAGCCTAGATTGATTACTGCTATCATGTATAGCAGCAATATAAGTATAGAAGTAATAGAAATAACATAATAGTATGTGTAGAAGTAATATAAATTTGAATATTTAAATAACAGAATTGTAAGGGACCTTGGAAGTCTTCTAGTCCAACCCCCTGCTTAAGGCAGGAAATCCTACACCACTTCAACAAATGGCTATCCAATCACTTCTTAAAAACTTCCAGCATTTTTGATAAGAGAACGCCCTGGGGGCTTTAAATCTTTTTAAGAGTGTTAAAGAACAGAGATTAAGCAACGGAACTGA
>JAEANM010003684.1:2396-21977 GCA_017656035.1 Myanophis thanlyinensis
AAAAAAAAAAAAAAAAACACCTCGCCCCTCAATAACTGCGATGTACGGCGAAGCAATGTGGCTATCTGGATCACGAAAATCCAATTCTTTGTTTTTCACCATCCTTCGGGTGCTTTTTGATATATCGGTGGATCGTTTCACTGCGAGAATTTCCTTTCCGTAGGTATATAACGCCGTCTACACCCATTTCCAGTGTTTAGATTTACAGGCGGCTGTTGGAGCTCTTCCAACTACTAAAACCCTGCACCCGCTGAAAGATGTTTTCCTCTGAGAACATTGGATAACGGTGCTGAAAGTGTTACGTGGGAGGGGGGGGGGAAGAGGTAAGGGTGCCCAACCAGACAGAGATGAAAAAGGTAGGTGAAAATCTGGGAGGATTTTCCGGTGCAAGACCGTGAATCTGGTGCGAAGTACTGCGGAATATTCAGCAGGCTCCTTAACGAAAAGCAATTTGTTGATTCAATTACAGACAGGGTCCACTTTCTGAAATATTGGAAGAAGGTCCCGGTAGGCGAGGGCTGAAAACTCCGCAACACAATCTCCTGTTTAAAATGGAAAGAAACCCTCCTGTAATAGGACCTTGTTTAGTGTTCTTTTCAAATTCACTTCAGTAATCCTAAATTATTTTCCGATTTGCAATGAGCATAAATGCCTTGAACCCTTTTAGGTTTTTCTGCACCACAACAGGTAGGTCATGTTTGGAACCAGCCATTGAATTGGTGTGTTAAAAAAGGAAGTGCAACCTCAATTTCCACCTCCTTGTTAAGTTGCCAATTATTTTTCTTACTGCTTAATGAGAACCAATTATTCTGCCCCCCTCCCCATTTCATGATTTACAGATATACATTTCTGCTTACTCAGCTGGGGGCATGTCTTTTCCACCACCTTTTCATTGCAGCTTCATTGCTAATCATAATTTAAGGCAAGACACACACACACAAACACCCACACACCCACACACCTGAATAAAAGTAAACACAACAGAAGAAGCTGATTCTTATTTTCAGTATGTGTAAACCAGAAAAATCTAGTGGGTGGATGATAGAACTTGAGCTGATAGTCGATGTTGCTTACCAAAGAAAGTGAAAATATACATTGGCTTCTATGGTCTCTTAAATTACTTTTGTCTCTCTTCTGAATGTCTTTCCTCTCTTTTTTCCCCCCTTCTTTTTTCAAATCAGGTGTTTATCTGAAGGCCTCCTTTCTCAGTCTGTCTAAGAACAGCTAGGCTTAGGCCTTTGCATGCAATCTGTACCCTTCCCTTGTTAAAATAATTCCACACCAGGAAAAAAAATCATTTAGACACATCTAAAACTGTCTTTAAAACCAGACTTTTCTCATAGTTTGTATAGTATAGATAACTTTTATCTTCCATAGTTTTGGAACCTGATGCTGAGTTTTGTATTT
Organism: Myanophis thanlyinensis; assembly: GCA_017656035.1. Classification (NCBI taxonomy): domain Eukaryota; kingdom Metazoa; phylum Chordata; class Lepidosauria; order Squamata; family Homalopsidae; genus Myanophis; species Myanophis thanlyinensis. Next base: position 3,804 of record JAEANM010003684.1, read on the forward strand.
ACCCCAAATTATGAATTTGACAGGAGATACATGGTTAAATATTAAAAGTTTAAGGTTAAGTTTAATGTTAATTTTATCATAATGGCCGATAGTAATTTCCCAAAAGCTATCTCTACTAGTATTCGCATTCCAAATTGGTAAACAAGAGGGCAGGTGATTGAATTACTAAGGAAGAGATTATCTCCTAGTAAACTATCATCTTTGTGACTGCTGATCTACATTCTAAGTCTTATATGGTCTCTCACATAACTCCCTCTTGTTATATGGATTTTCCAGTTTTGTTTATTGTAACGGCTTCCCTTTTGTATACTAAAACAGAAGACAGCATTCCTCACAAGAAAAAAAATGTAAAAGGCACAGAGCAATATTATTTTATAAGTGGGTAGGTAAAACAGGACTGAAGAAAAAATACTGAAAGCAAAAGAACACATCATCTTTGAAAGCTAGCTGTTCCCTGTAACAAAGCTTGACCGAAAAGCTTGACCAAGGAGTATGTGATATTTGGCTGTGGCTTTTCAGATACAAGGATTAAAATATTCAGATACAAGGATTAAAATATTCCAAAAGTTTAAAGGGTCTCTGAGATGGGCAATCCTAACTATATGAAAATATAAGAAAAAGTATAGAGTTACTGTATCATTTTTTTCTTTCACCAGAAACTGTACAGATTCTTAAGAAAATGTGCTTTTAAGTGATAATACATAGCAAAATAGAAAGGGACTGTTTAGGGAAGCCAACAGCTTTAAAAAACTTTCTACTTAAACTGAACATAAGCAATAAATTTAGAGGTATTGATTTGCATTCATATAACAATTCCAAATGAAACTAAAACTGCAAATCTACATGTACATTTCCTTGGAAGTTAAGACCCTCTGAATTTACTTAGATATTTTTAAAAATACATAAACCCATTTGATTGGTTACTCCACAGGTAAGGGACACAGGAAATATATACTGTCTTATTGATTAAAATGTGTTCTCTGAGTAATCTACAATTAGTCTACAATGTGACCATAATAGGATTACATTTCAGTTCTTTGCAAGTGCAGAAGCAACACAGCCTTGTTTTTAATGGTGGCATTCTTCAATTTCCCCCTTACTTCTTTCATTTCACAACTGGTAGTTTTCCATGTTTGCTTGCACTTCCTTCCCCAGGAACGATTTTAGATCCATCCAGGTTTGCAAAATGCATTAAATTCTAAACCCACTATCTGCCCTTTTGTTTAGAGTATTTGTTTTGTTCCCAATTGCAATTGGAAAGGTTTAAATAAGGGGAGAAATTGAGCTATTTCTTACACATACAGTATATTTGTTAATAAGGTACAACACAGGCACTTTATTTTTTACACATCTTACACTGACACATCTTTAATTAGAAATTATCATGTAGGCCCTTTATACAATTGGGAAATGGGCCCTTTGGATTTTAGACCTACTTTCTATCAAAGTAGGACAAACCCTCATTATATATATTTATTACCTTAACCAAGAACCTCATCCTTTTACCCTGTCCCTTGATTTTCCTCCCCCCACCAATTCTGTCATGGCACAACAGGAAATACAATTTCCCACCACTCACTCTATTTATTTATTTTGGGACTATTTGTTTCTGTGTGGTGTAGGGTGGGTTTCACAGCACTACCGTTTGGGCAATTATAGCTTCCCCATTGCAGTATCTCTCAGAAGAGACTTAAGTTTGGCTTTTAAAAGCAGAGGTGGGAGAGAGATCTCTTTGAAGCCACAGGCCATTAACGTTGAGGACCAAATAGGCGGCCAGAAATGCCAAATAGAAGGCAATGACTGTTGGTGTCATCCCAAAATATCCCGGCTCAGAAAGCCTTCCAATCAAATGCACCAGCCTTGTATTCTCTGCCCTGGGATGCCGAAGAAGTCGACAACCCCTTTCCCTAGGGCTCTAGGTTCCCGCGCGAACTTTCCCAAAGCCAAATCAAGCAAAGGCTCTGTAGGTAAGGCCCGACCAAAACGTGGGGATGCACATGGAACGAGTGTGTATCCAGCCTTTGGGGAGGGGGGCACATTTGCCCACTGCCTCGCGTTTCTCTTCCTCGTCCTCTGCCTTCAGGTGGTGAAACTGGGGAACCCGGAGATCGCCAGGCAGTTGCTGCTGCGAGGCGCCGACCCGGATCTGAAAGACCGCACCGGCTTCGCTGTCCTGCACGACGCGGCCCGCGCCGGCTTCCTCGACACGCTGCAGACTTTGCTGGAGTTTAAAGCGGACGTGAACGTGGAGGACAACGAGGGCAACCTGCCGCTGCACTTGGCCGCCCAAGAGGGCCACCTGGCCGTCGTGGCCTTCCTGCTGGAGCGCACGGCCAGCCGGGTGGAGCATCGTAACAAAAAGGGAGTCACCGCCTACGACCTGGCGAAGCTCTACAAGAGGCAGGCTGTCGCCAAACTGCTGGAGAACAGCAGGCGGAGGGAGGGTGCCCTTAGTGGGGACTGAAGCCCACCCCTTGCCCCGGACTCCAAAGTGCCTACTTGTATACACCTGTCGCCTCTCCTTTCCTCTCTTTTTCTCTTCATCTTAATCAAAGTATACAAATAGGTGGGGTCGGTCTTTTTTTTTTTCAAATGCAGACATGGGGGTGATATTTTTCCCTCTTGGGGGGAAAAATCATGCCAGTAGCAGCTTTTCACAGAAACTAGCGAGAAGCAGGGTGGGCTCTCGCCTTTCTTTTATGAATGCTTTTTCTCTTTTTAACTTGGTTTGCTTTTGCTGCTCACCTCCACCTTTCATTTAAGGGAGGATGGTGATGGTGGGGAAGGTTGAAGATGTCTCTCTTTTTTGCTTTCTGGTAACTTTCTTTTAAAAGATCTATAAAGGCTTACTGTTATTTCCCATCCCTGAACATCATCTAGCCTAACAGAGGTTAACATAATATGAAACAGTGCATGAAGGAGTGTATATGTGAAAGACCTTTTCTGTGAGAAGGGGAAGTGGAGGAAAAGTGAGACTTTTGGACAATTGCAACACAAACGTTTGATGAGATGGATAAGCTAACAAAAGATCTATGGAACATTCACTAAAAGTGCTTTCATTGGTATTTTTCTTCTATTTTTATTGTCATGCCTTAGCTCCTAAACATCTCTTTTTCTGAAGGAAGTTCTGCTGAAATCTAGTTTTCTTCTAGTTAAACATGTTTAGGACCAAAGGTTCAGTTGATTTGCAATGTGTATCTGATCAGAGAGAAAATCTCAATTTGAGGGTAGTTTGAATAGTGAAGCTTCAATATAACATATTTTAATAAAAAGAAGAAGGAATGTATCAAGTCCAAAGTCACAGTGTGGAAATATGATATCTTGGCTATTTGCACAAACACAAGTTTAAGATAAAAAGTAATTTATAAGATTAGATCACATTTAGTGACTTGATCAGATTTTGGGAATGCTCTAGATTTTTCTCAGATTAAAGTGCCAGAGTAGTCCTATTTACTCAAATTTGTTCCAGTAGAATAAATCCAGAATAAGCATTTATTTTTGTGGTTAAGACGTGGGATTTTTGATCAAAGCTTCTTTTACAAAGTCCATAAATTTCTATATAACAGTGTAGTATAAATGCTCAGAAGCAAAAATGTGAAGTTGGATTGTTTTAAGTAGCAGCTTTCTATGTATCTGTGGGACTGAACTGCACTGAATTCAGTGAATGGAATTTAGTTCTGAGCAGATGTGGTTAGGATTGCATTGTTACTTGGAGTTTTAGGATTGCTGAATAGAAAAGCTGACTATTAAACAGATGTATTTTGCATGGGAATAAATTACAAAACTTATAACTTTTATCAATTATTTAGAATAATCTCACTCTCATCCAGTTTTCTGATTAAAAACTTCAGTTTGTTGCAGTGGAGAGAATTCTATTCCATTGCTATTTGCCTCCACAAAGAATTCTCTGTCATAAAATGGGATGTGTGTCAGTTCCACTGTTGCTGTGAAGATAAAAAACTGAGAAAGTGTGATGTTTTATGTGACTCAGGTATTAGATTGTTACTTTCAAGATGTGTGACAAATATTGGTCAATTTCAATTTGGCTCAATTTAAAAAAAAAGGATTCATAAATTGTATCAGGGCAACTTCATCCCTTTGCATTTCTCTTTCCTTTCTTGAACAGAGATTTCAGAGGGATCAATTAAAATCATAAACTTTTCCAGAAATAAAAAAGCAAATCGGCATCTAAAGGAATTTGCTGCCTGTAAAACAAAACAAAACCTCACGTTTTCTTTCTGGTGAACCTGCCCTTCCCGTCCTCTTGAGAGATTTAATTTTAAAAAAGCTTTGATATTTGAAAAGTTAGTAAATATACAGGCAAGCTTCTAGAAGATGAGGGAGTTTCATAATGGGCTCAAACAGTCACATTGTTAGCGCAAAAGAAATAACTGAACTCTGTGGTTTCAGAAATGACTTGCATGACATCCCCAGTGTCTGGCCAAAGGAGGCAGGGATGCTCTTTCTCTTTTTCAAAACCTTTTCATAATTAATGTGGTTAATATGAACTCTTAGTATTGTCAACCTAACAGCAAATACCATTAATTCGATTTCTCTTAAATATAATGCAAAAGATGGGAAACCAATCACACCAGAAGTTTTCTCAAAAAGCCATATATTTATCCATGCTCTTTAACTGTCTTTCACTTGGCACCAACATTGTTAAAGAGCAATATCGATCTTAGAGATGGACAGTTACACCATTATTTCACTCGGACTTCTTAATAGGTAAGAACGTTTGAGATTGGAGTCCAACATAACATGGTCTGCTTCGCTAGAGCTTCCACCCAGAGTCCCAACCAAAGAGTTATACTTTTTTTTAAATCTCAGAGCACTAATATCTGGATTCCCCACATCTAGTCCCACCTTTGAAGCAGGTCAAGACTAAATATGGGTGGAAATTCCAAAGCCTACAACGCCTTAAAAATTCGGACTCAATAAAACGACGTCGCATTTGTAATGAGAAGGTCTTCAGACAAACTGATTTCTGTGGAGAAGGTTAGACTCCATTTACCCAGAAGAAACTCCATTTCTGTCCCCGTGATCGGTGGCACTCTCTGCCCATGCTCAGAGAACAGAAAAGGGGACGAGGCTCAGTATAACCAGTTTTCCCCAACCTCTGCTCTGTTATTTGCCAGTCCTGCGCTATCTTGTTGCCCAGCACCAGGAACTGAGTGCCACTGACTTTCAGGGCGCTTTCTTTGACCACTGGAAACCCGGCCTTGGAGACTTGGATCCTAGAACCATCTCAGAGAGACCTGCTATTCCCAAGTAAACACCGGGAGAGCTGAAGCAGCCTACTTGTCTGAAGTGAGTGCCACTCGCGTGGAAGAAGGTAGATGGGATATCAGAAGAAACCAACGGGAGGGGAGGAAGAGAAGTAGGGAGGTAAAGGAGTTCCCGGCGTTCTAGATCTTTCACGCCCATGTCCTGAGTGGGTTTAGCATTAATGGTACGCTCGCTGCTGAAGTACAAAGTTAGAGTGAGGATTTGAAAGCGACCCAGGGTACCTAACTCGTGTTTGCTAGATCCTGCCCGTTCCCTCCGGGGAAGCTGGAGACGTAATTTGGCTGCCGCAGCAAGCTCAGCCCGATGCCCTGCGCCGCAGGTAAGGTGCTGCCCGGGCACACCAGAACAAGCACCACACCCCTGGAGCCGAAATCTCTTATTTGGCTTTCTGCCCTGGGAATCCGTGGGAATCCTGAGCCGCCTACCTCTTTAGCTAGCTAGCCAGACCCAGGACAAAACTGGGAGCGAAGAGAGACTCTTCCACACACACACCCCATCCATTCTTTCCAAGGATCAGGAGCAAGACGCGGCGCCCAGATGCGGAGGTGCTCAAAATGTCGGAGCTGTTCTTGGCCTCCGCGCCGCGTCTTTTCCTTCGCGGCGCTTCGTGCCTCTCCTGCTGGGAATCGTCCGAGGTTCCAGTCCCCCGCGGTGCCCAAAGCCAAGGTTGGAGCCTTGCGGGGTCCGCGCCTAAGAGCCAAGCCGCCAGTGGGAGGGGAGAGGCAGCTTCAGAACCGTTACTTCGCCCTCCCCCCCTCCCCTCCCCCCGCGCTTCCCTTCCCGTCCCCATCTGCGTCCCTCCCCCTTCACGGTTTCTTTTCCCTTTCTCTTCCTGTCCAAACATTTTTAAATTTCCGCGCCTTCCCCTAACAGTCTTGATTGTGCGGTATTGATTTGGCTTCTGCCTCCGCGGGCTTCGGCGCCCTTTGTTTTTGCCCTTCTGAACTTCTCTCGCAGCCCCTTCTCCGGAACAGGCGAGGCGAGGCAGGAGCGACTTCGGATGCGCCCCGCATCTCCTCCACCTCCTCCTCCTCCTCCTCCTGCCCTCGCCCACCGCGCCTCGAGGAGGTCTCTCGCAGCCCGTGCAACCTGCCGCGCTGGATGGGCTAGATCTGCGGGTTTTCTCCAACGTCCCAGCCCAAGTGGCCGGAAACGCCGAGGCAAAAACGCCGTCCCTCCGCAGTTTTCCTTCGGCGAGGAAGATGCCGGGGGGGGGGGGGGGAGAGGGAGGGAGGCGGTGTGCGTTTGCGCGTGTCTGGGAAGCTGCAGCTGAAAAGGCTCCTTTTCCTTCTGGAATCGCCCAAGGCAACTGTCCCAAGGCGGCCTTCGCCCCTAAGAGGTCCTAGCAGACGGAGGAAAAAGGCGGGCGGCAAGGAAGGTATTGATCTTTTATTTTACAGCTGTTTTATAATTGATTCTTACTTTTTTCTGTTGCCCTGTCAAAGCCAGTATTTCATGGGGAATTAAGAAAGAAGAAAAGCGCATCTGTGAATCACCTTAACTTAACTTAAGCTCAGGTCAGATGCTTTTCTCAGTATCAGTTCCCGGTGAGTGATAGGGAGGAGGAAGAAATTTCTCCTGCCCTGCATTAGAGGAAACCCAAAACTTTGTCCTGATAGGTTTCATATTACTCTGTATCAGCCAAATGAAAGTTACAATTTTGAGAAAATTCATTTTTACAAACACTTATCAAAGAGATGCCAGCTCTTTGCAGCTTTTAGAATGACTTCTAAGGAAAGAAACTTGTTTATCTTTAAGTTGGATTGTTTAATGCCATCCATATCCCTATCAGTCTAAAAAGGTGAAAGCATCACCTTACAGAAGAACTTTTTTTTTCATTTTTCTATGCCCTTAAATTTGGGCCTACAACTATGTTTCCAAAGCTTATAAAAATAACCTGCTTAATAACTGAAAAAGATCGGCTATCTTATGTTACTTAAATATTATTACCCCTTTTCAGGCAATAGTGTAATTATTAGAAGATCATTACCACTCAGCAAAATAATGCCATGAAGAATATTAATTACAATTTTGAAAGAAAAATGCCATTTTAAAGCCAACCTTTGTTTCTTTTAATAAAATATGTTGAAAAGGAAGTGAATCTGGAAGCTTAATTAGTTAATTCAGTACTCTTGGTCACATGTAAGATTTAAGCAGCTAAATGGTAGTAAACATTTGGGTTCATTTTTTTGCTACTTTTAAAATACTAATTTTAATAATCAGAGTTGATCCTTTCTAGTATCGGAAAGTTTTTCATACATTCATACAACATTAATAATAAAACAAGTATGATTTATGTGGCGGATGTTAAGATGTAATTTTACTTACAATTTCAAGTTTAATTTTTCATGAATATAATGGATTCTTGCTTGAGAATAGAGTCAATATTTTAAGACTTGGGTTACTTAACTGATACAGAATGTGAATAGAGAAATATAGTGTTTTTAAGACAGTAAACATTGCATCCTTGTTTAGAAGTTAATTTTTGACAATCATACAATATATTATTCCTGCTGTTTTACCCCAATTACGTCAAACCAGAACAAAGTAACTATCAACATGTTCTAGCAACAGCCATTTTACTGAAGGTTTGAATGGGAAGTTCCATTTCAGGCCTTTTCTCCCTCTCGCTCTAAATGACATTTAGATTCAGATTGCTTTTGCCAAGGATTTATCTTCAGCATATGCTAATATAAAGTGATGCATATGTTTACTTAACTGTACCCATATTATATATAACATTATTTCTGTTTTGGGATTAAACAAGGGATACAAGATGTTTTAAAAAGTTAAAAAGAAACAAAACTCTTGTGCTATTAATTAAACTGCCTGCAATATTTCCTACATTCTAAAAGTAGGAAAAATAACATTGGTAGGAAAAGTCTACTTTAACCTAGAACAGTTTAATAGAATTTACATTTGATGAATTCTGGCTTCTGTTTAATCATTATCCCTCTCCTAGGTAATAAATGAACTAAGAAAATTGGGATACAATACATATTGAATATTGGATTTCTATTAACCTTAAATAGCGTGCACAATATTTTGAATCCTGCCTGGTTAGATTATTTAAACACAGATTAAGTTAAACAATATTTAAGGATGAGATTTTTATTTACTTTCTGATTTAGGCTTCCATGTTAAAAATTACAATGGGTGGGGTCCATTAGGAGCATCAAACTAAATCTAGAACTTCATCAGGATTCTAAATGAAAGCATCATTGCAAGATAGATGTCCAGTTCTGCTTAAATACATCTAGGAAACACAAGCTACCCACAATCTCTCTACCCTGATAATGGTTTCCACTGTCAAAGACCCTCATTATTAGGAACTTTCTAATCTAGCATTCAGTTAAATCCATTCTTCCTATCTTTGTGCTCTAGGATAGAGCGCTTTTCTCACTGTGACATCCTTCATAATTTGAAGGATATTATATTCTCCTCATTCCCTATTTTTCAAGGCTAAATATTTCCAGTTTCTTCAAACTGTCTTCATAGAACTTAATTTTCAATTCCTTGACCTTCTCTGAACTTTTTGCATCGTGTCTAAATTTTAAGTGTGGTGCCCAGAATTGTACACAAATAATTTAGGGGAGGTCTGAGCAATGTTGCATGAAAATACAGGATTTGGAAACCTTTATTGATATAATATCATTCTGTGTTTACTTTTAAAATAAAATATTTTTCATCAGTGCCCAGATTAGCATTTTTGCAGCCATATCATATTGCTGACTCATGTTGAGTTTGTAATAACTGCTATTTTTTATTTGAAAGCAAAGTTTGTTTAGTATTTAAAGCAATTTCTATTTAAAATAAGTGGGTGTAATTCTGCTACATGTATAGAACCAAAGTTCTAGAAAACTAAGTCATTACGAAAATAGGCACTAATCAGACAATTAGCTCTACTGGTTTAATTTGTATCCCCTAGAAGCAAAACGTATCATATTTTAAGTATAAAATGTTAATGTAAGTTTACTATTTTTTCCAATTTGAATAAACATTGATATAATAATAAAATCAGTACGGCTGACAAAATTAGAGTTTATTTAAGACTCAGTGAAATCAATGATTCTATGTTATATTATTACACTATACTAAGAAAAATCAAAATATCTTCTTTTTCTCAAAATAGAAATTTATAGCATTTTTTTCTGCGCTAGACTCTACTTGATTAGATGGATACATTTATATGTACCTACCTACCTACCTATTCATATATGCAAGTGTTGCTACTATTATCCCATAAATGGGCATAGAGTGTATTATATATGCTGTAGATCAACAAACACAGAGAAGTGACAAACTTGTATTGATGAATGGTATTCCAAAACAGAAACCCTATTACCTATTTTAAGAGTTAGTATTTCTGCTCATACATGTTATTGTATGTACAGAATTATAGACATTTTAATATTTTGGCACCCTTTGGAGCAAATTCTACAACTGGTCATGCATATCTATTCATTTCCTGCTATACAGTATATGTGCAATGATACTGGGTGCCAATTTTACAAACATGCTAAAGCACACTACACGAACATGCTAAAGCACATTACAGCTTATTTACCTGACATTTTATTTGTATAAACAAATCCATTATGACTAAGCATTAATCATAAACTAAGCCACTATGGCTTGTTTAATAAACCATAATTTAATCCTTGTTTCTTAGCATTATGTGACAACACAAGTATTTGCTCATTCTGCTGCATTTTCTTTTTTCTTTTTGCAGAGAAACACATCCCAATTTTTGTCATGTAGGCACATTCATTGGTCTCATATAGCTTAGTTTTCCTCATACTGTCTTGAAAGCTTCCTATAAAATTGAAAACAGATTGCTTCAGGAAAAGATACTATCATTTTACTTGAACAGAAAGACAGGTTTTAAATAAATTGTTCTATGCTAGGTTTTGCTATTTTTATTGATTTCATAAAGGTACTTAATAACATCATATTGAATTTTTCAGCTGATGCTTAAGTTTTCCGAAATGTAATAAATGATAGGGAGAAGAAACTATTATTAAATAGATAGATATCGTTAGGCCCACATTAACCTTGTCCAGTTTGGTATCCTTAAGATAAGCTGAAATTTTGATTTAAATGAAGATATCTTTTATGATCTCCATTTTAGACCTTTATGAACAATTGCAATTACATTGTTTAATTACAGTACTATGTGGTTTCCTCTTTCTGGTATTGTAGCATTTTTATTATTAGCATTCTTAGAAGAGTGATATGTTGAACTGACAAAGGATAGCAATTAAATTTAAAAAGGAGAAAAAGATTTTTATAATCAAGGAATCATTAATGATTAAATTAGGCACAAATTAATTAATATTATATAAGATTTGCATGTTTTCAATATAAAGAATATTCATGCAGTATTCACATAGCCAGTTTGGGCTAGTGTTTAAGGCTTCAGGTTAGAAACAAGGAGACTGTAAATTCTAGCCTGGCTTAGACAAGAAAGCCAGCCAGATGACTTTGGGCCAGTGACTTTCTCTCAGCCCAACAATTCATAGGACTGTTGTTGTGGGGAAAACAGCATTAAAAAGACAAAGTTCGCCACTTTAGTTATTTATAAAAATAATAAAGGCAACATATAAATAAAATTGATGGTCAGTTGTTTTGAATAATACTATGCCTTAAGAAAGGAACAAAAACTACACTAGCTTAACTCTCTGAACAGTTATATTTCATAGTAATATAGTAATTATAAAATAATAGAACGATTTTATTTGAGCTGCAAAATTCAGTTGAACAATCTATGGGAGCAAAGAGATAGAACTTTCTGTATCTCTTTGTTGCCATCTATCAGTCATCCAGATTTATTTCACTCCAGATAAGATGGCTATTAGTAAAAAGCAGATTTAAAAAAAAAATCTCCCTTTACCTATTACCACATTAAAGAAGACAAACAAATAGGTGAGAAGAAGGGAGAGAAAGGGATTTTCATAAAGAAATTAAAGAATCAAACTTTAGGCTTATATAGCTGGGCTCGTTTATCTCAGCAATATCAAAGATTGCTGTTCCATTTCTTTTTAAATCTGTAAATAAAGCTAATTTTAAAGGTGTAATAATGTAGCTTGTTTCTTTTTCCTGAAAGAAACTAACTCAAGCATAACTTGGTGAAAGAAAGTGATCAATGTTTCAAAAAGTGCAAGCTAAATTGTATGCATATATTTTAATAGTAAATCAATTTCTCTTACTCCTCATCTGTAATGTTTAATGTACTACCGGTATTCAGTAAGGTTTTAATCTTATATTATCTTATCTGGACATAAATTCCACTGAAATTAATGGAACTTCCTTATGAATAGAATTCTATATTTGTCCTATAAGAGAATGATTACTGCAGTAATATAAACATATATAAACTAAATATATCTAGTTGTTCTCAGACAATATAAACCACTTAAAGAAGGAAAGTAGTTCATTCTAAATCCTTTACAGAAGCCTGTCTTCACTAGTTAAATGAGTTGACTAAATATTGTTTCACATTTTACAACACTATTTGAAATGATTTAATTGAACTTTAGATAAGATAACTTTGCCATAGCTTATTTGAAAAAGAAAAGAAAAAACACATAACAGTGCCAGAATGCTTTTGGAAGATTTTTTTCTTTTAAGACAAAGAAAAAAAAAGTAATTGAATTCTGTCTGATATTAAAGAACTTGAAAAGCTATCTGTTTTATTTCTACCTCAGCATCTAATTAATCTATTTTTTTTAAAGCAGGGTGCTTTGCCCATGATACTCAAGCGTCATTCAAAATGCACAGATTAAGACTACCATTAAAAAATGGCAGCACAATTTTATGCCTGCCTATTCAACATAATCTCCATTTCAGTTCAGTGTGGCTAAATTTTTACTAGGTAAGTGTCTATAGGATTATACTTTAGAGTTTTATGAATAATCACAGAACCAGTATTTCCTATTTTGGTATTTGTTTTTTATGTCTGAAATGATATTTTTAACATGTTTGTTTGAAATACAAATAAACCTCAGTGATAACCATTTATGTATTTTGCAGATACCAAATCTTCATTAAAAGTATTGATCTTATAAAGTGGAATTGTTTTCCCCCTGCTTTCAAACTTTTGTATACCATATTTATGCATTCTTTGATGAACTTTCATACTCTGAGGATTAGATCCTGCCTCCACTTAATTGCAGAGTTCTCCCCATATAGCAAGCTATTTGAAAAGACCTGTGCTTCAAGTAAACAGTTTTAGGGAGAGGCTTAGGGTGTGCTGTTGCTCAGCCGTGAAGAGGCTAAAGATCTAGTCCCCTCTGCTCCAGATTCTACCCTCCCCATTCAAATCCCACTTTCTGAAGGCAAGTGCTGACAATGGCACTCATCCTCCAGTCTTTGCCCTCTCTGGCAACATGCCTAGAAGTCTTTGCAATAGACTGCACCATAGGCAAGAGGGTAAAGACTCCCAGCAACCCTTATTCTGATTACCAATTTTTCCCTACACACGAATAGCAATAAATAACAGCTTAAAGTGGAAAGCTAGAAATATCTTGATATTAGAAATATAGAGTTTAACTAATCTCTAATAAAAAAAGCTCTTAATTCATACAGTACCTACCACACTACTAATAGCAGTGACGATGATGTCATTATTAGAATGTGACAAAGGGCTAATAGTATATACTGTATGCTATAAAAACAATGAGTCAACAGTTTCTGTGCCCTTGAGGTCAAACTTTCTACAGACTGAAAGTAGCCTTTAAACTCCCAGGATTTGCAGTTATTAGCTACTCCATTATGTAAAAATGTACAATGTTAAGATAACAAGAGTAACACAACTTCTTTGTTCAGGGTATAACTTCTCAAAATGTTTATTGTCACAAAAAAAAGGAAGACTGTTGTTGAAATTTTAAAAAACAAATTCTTGGTATGTGCTCAAAATTCAGCTGTGTAAAAATGTCCTTCCAAAACACTAAGAACACACAGCATTGCAAAATGGAGGCTTACTTAAGCCAAGCATTCAATTTCTTTTATACTCAAGACAAGTCTTGTTGCTTATTTTCAAACTTCGTCTCTGTATAGGTATCATCAAGAATAGCCAATAGTTTTCTAATACTTTGAAGCAAGAATCTCCTTACTTTTCAAATTATGAAATTATACACACAAAAACTTAGAGATCTATTGATACTTTAAATTACATTTAAAACAAGCGTTTTTAATTTCCTAAACAGATTTTTTTCGGGTATACAATCCATCATTCAAATGTTAGCTACCTTTACAAAAGTTTAAAGACTGCATAAATCTTTTAAGGCTAATAGTGCTCTATTTTTTTATTATTCTAACAGGAAAAATAACAAAATATTGACTAACTTCTATCAGAAAAAAAGGGGTGCTAAGTTAAGTCTCGATTGCTGATAATCTGTTTTGATATTAAGGAGATGTATATAAGTAAGTCATATTTGTATTTTGTGATCCCTGGCTAACAGGTTTTTTAAAAAAAATATTTTATAAAGATAGTTCTACTCAGTAGTAATACTACAATTTATTTTGTTTATAATTGTTCTGAGCTTTTTTAATAGGAAACATTTAATAAATTACTAATATGCCAAGTTAGATGACTCTATTAAATAAAACTGTAATTCCATACTTTATACACAAATGATGAGTATTTTGTGTCAATTATTTTATGAACATTTAAAAATCTGAAATTCTAAAATTGCTTTATTATTTAATTAGGTAAGAAATTTAAAAAAGCATTTTGGTTTAATTACAGCAGTGAACAGGTTTCTAGTTTAAACTCAAGAGAGGTAGAGCACTAATGGTTCCTGCTCTATTGGTCAGGTAAGCAAACTTTCCTGCTGAGTCTGTTTTTTTCCCTTAGCTCAGGTAGGCCAGACTACCTACTTCATTGCATGTACAAGACAATGTATAGCAATTTCATCTCAGTGAAGGTTATTAAAACATCGGTTGTGCCTTAGCCTCATAATAAAGAGCCATTACTTCTTATCCTAGTGGGTTATGGGCTGACCATAGAAATAACAGAAAAAAAATCCAACTGTACAATCTGCAACCCTTAAAAAGTTACAGATGTTACATTTTCTAAGTAATTGATTTATTATGCTGCTTCCCATAGTTTCAGATCTGAATTTAAGATATGTTGGCAATATTTTTTACCTTTCTTTCTTTTTAAGATACAATACAATCAAGAGATGACATCCAGTCCTAATCTAGAGCCACAATTGCATAACAAAACAAGAACAACAATTTTGATAGTATTGAGTTCCTGCCTGAGGTATTGCTGTCATTAGACTGCTCTTATTGTAAACCCTGTGCTACCAATCATTTGTTTTATATTTCAGAAAAGTTCATTGCAAATATTAGAAATATATTCCCCAGTCCCACTGATACATAAGCTTTACACAGCTCTTTGTACTGGAATTTGAATATTGTCTTCTCTAGTATTTCTTTCTGTGACTAAACGTCTGGGAATTATCAAATGCTATTTCATTTCTTTTCTACTTTTTATGTCCAATAGAGATTATTTGAATTTATTTTTAAGAAACACATCTTTTAAGGCCAATCATAACATCTCCTATCTTTTTATAATCTGCATTTGTCTATTCTCAATACTGTATAATTAATACTAAGAATTAATTCTGTGTTTATTGACTTACCTATTAAGATCAATAAAAATAACTAAATTTTACATTCTCATTTATTTATTTACCAACAAACATATTTCTAAAGGTTATATTTTAAAATAACACATCTTATTTCCTAGATAAAAATCAAGAAACTGGACAATAACTCATTTGGACCAATATTTATAAATAAATACCCATAATCCTACAAAGATTTATTTATGGCTACTTTCTCTCAAACAGACATTTGTCATATGATTTTTATTGCATTCTTATTAAAATCTCTGTTAAATTTAAAGGAATAAAATTTATAAAATGGTGTTTGAGTGGTAGAAAAGTAGGATGCAGCTGCCTGCTATTGTCATATTTTCTTTTTTTCAGAAAAAATAAAAAACTAAGGAAAGTATCAATAACAATACCCTTTTAAATGAAAACTAATTTAACAAAGTCTATTTCTATCTATAAACACAAATATTTTAAATACCCATATATTTTGTCTAAAACAACTTCTTCAGAAATGAAGATAAGTTTATTAGGACAATTTATAGCAAACAAATAGTGACCAAACTTTACTAAATTTACAATTAATAAAGAGTCCTTAAGGAGTCCTTTGTTGCTGTTAATTTTCAGGAAAGCAATTTCCCATATTTTAAAATAATACTGAGACAAAGAAAAGTGTACTTTTGTTTTTCAACACTAAACTCAATAGTGAACAATAAATACTTAATCCATTTATTGTCCTTGATCAATTGATAAGTATTAGGAAATAGGATAAATTAATAAATATTTCATATTATGAAATATGGTCAGTAATCAAGTAATAAATTGATATTGTTCACTAATTAAAATTAACAAACACTGTTTCTATCTGCATCTACAGTATCTAGTCTCACAATAATTTATAAAAATTACACAATTTTCTCTATTTCTTCAAAAATACTTTTAAAAGCATTTTAAAAAGCATTATTAAATTTAGCATTCATCAAAGTTTGTATGTATAAATTGGATTTGATCTTTGCTAACAAAATCTAGAAAGTTCCAATTTTAGACCAAATTTCCACCAATAAAAGTATGATGGAGTATAATACTTTCTATAGTTCTTTGTTGATTACTTACTTATATAAGTTTAAGAGTACATTTGCTCTGAATTCCAGTGACAGTCAGCAAATTCAGTGCTAAAATAACTCTTGTGCAGGTTTGTAATACTTTGAAAATATTCAGTTTGCTTAAATACAATTGTATATAACTTTAGTAAGATTTCCTTATTTAATCTACAGATAGTCCTCAATTTACAACCATTCATTTAGTGACCATTCAAAGTTACAACAGCACTGAAAAAAGTAACATGACCAGTTCTCATCCTTGTGACCATTGGAGCATTCCTATGATCACATGATCAGAATTCAGATGCTTGGCAACTGGCATGTATTTATGATGGTTGCATTGTCATGTGGTCATCATTTGCGGTCTTCCCAGCTGGCTTCTGAAAAGCAAAGTCAGAGAAGCCAGATTCGATTATTGATGACATGATTCACTTAACATCTGCACTGATTCATTTAACCATGGCAAAAAAGATCATAAAATGGCATGATTTACTTAACAACTGCCTTGCTTAGCAAGAGAAATGTGCTCAATGGCATAAATTGAGAACTGCCATATATTTATATGACTTTTAAATATTATTGATAGTCTAAATTGACCCAATTTATATATTTTGTGAAGAAATGATTAAATTTAATTGAAATCAGATTGATACTTGTGTCTATTCTTAGAAAATATATAGGATTGCACTACACTTTAAAATCCTAATTCTACAAAATTTGCTATTTTCCCATTCTTTCTACTAAACCAATTTGTCCTTGTGAAGATTCTTTGCTCTCCAAAGCATAGACACAACCCATCAAAGCAAATCTATATACAATACCTGCTTATTCCTCTGGGTTAACAGCACCCTTCTAGGATTTTGCAAGGTGATGTTATCACGAACTATGTCCTTAATAATCAGTCCTTTATATTCAGTCTCTAATACTCAGACCAGACAAAACTCTTAAAGTTTATAAAATAGCATACCTTTGCCTTTCTCCAAAAATTCTTGCACTAGTTATGATCAGATGCAGTTTCAGCATGGTTGCTCCTAGTTACTGCTGAGTCCCAGGCCAAACTTGAAGCCTTGCTCTTAAGCAATGTTGTTTTTTGAGCACTCCAGCTAAGTTCCCCAAGTATTCCTACTGGGATACACTGCTAGTTGTCTGGCCTGCCTGTAATAGTAATATGTCTTCAGACATCTGCTTCCTTGCCTAAATGCTGTTTGCTATCTCCTTTTCTCTTGCACACACACCTTTACAGTGTCTTAGTGTTTGTTTTTGTAAGCTAAGGGTCTGGATGGGGTGAGGCTACATCGAGATATCAACACATCCTTGAAAACACAATGGTTGAGCCAGGCATCTAGAATATCGGCTTACTTATAAGTAAATTAATGCATGCTTGAGACCATCTCTCAGGTTTCTAGGACTCTAAACTTTCACAACCCTTTGAAAAAACATGTGCTATGCTGGGCCTTGGGGGACTTGGATGGGAAGCATTTATGTCATGACTACAGCTGCTTTCTCAAGCATAGACTTCCTCACATATTAAGGAATGGAAGAAGAGGAGATGGTTAGGAGCCAAAAGTTGTTTCCATCTTCTCCAGACTACAATGCAATTACTATTAAGGAGAAAGGATCTTACCTTACCAAAAATGTAGGTTCTCAACATAGACTTTATATTCAGTTGCAAATTAAATAAATCACAAAAATGATAGCAATGCAGAAGAACAAAGCTTTTGAATATTAAGACTTGATTAGAGTGAGGAATCTAGAATCTGAATGGGACAACTTGCTGCAGTCAATTCACCATAATCAAAAATAGGGTTTGCTTGAGAACATGGACTTCAGGCAAAGTTACAGAAGGATAAGATTTACAACATTGTTAAATCCAGAAGAGGAATCCATAAAGCAGTGTTGACATTGATAGAAAAAGATAAATGCAAAAATAGAAAGTTTTAAAAAAACTGTGTAGAAATGTAAATCTTCATTTTAATTGAATTATATTACTGAGTATGGAAGGCTACAATTTAGGCAACTAGGGAAACCCTCCTTAGAGACAGAAAAGGGGTTCAGAAGTTTATCGTTTCTAAGTATCTCAGTTGATTTGAGTACAGTGGTACCTCTAGATAAGAATGCTTCATGTTAAGAAAAATCCAAGATACAAAGGGTCTCTCGAAAACTAT
>JAEANM010003685.1:0-21976 GCA_017656035.1 Myanophis thanlyinensis
TCTGTTTTTTTTTTGTTTTTTTATGTTGTGTATGGTTTTTTTGTATTTTTGTATGTTTGGTTTAAAAATTAAAAAATATTTAAAAAAAAAACATTTTATTCAAAACATTACAAAAAGTTTAAAAGCAAAGCTAATTATTAGCCAAATGTTTTTGAGAAATCCAATCAAATAATTAGTTAATTGCTAAGCAGCCAGTTTTTTAGCATTGTATTTTATTTGGCTAGCAGAAAAAGCCCTTAAGTATCAGATTGAACAGGCTTGTTCTGTACAAACTTTTTCACATATATGGATTAAAAACATCCAATGTTCAGACAGATTAAGTACCAAATCCAGTTAAAACAACTTCATGCAGTAGTGCTGAAAACTATATTCCTATACAGTTGAATAATTTAAATTTTCCACTACAGTTAGAAAGCATGATTCTTTGGTTTCCCACCAACCATGGGATCAGGAAGCTCAGTGCTTTTTAAAGGAACCCACACTCTTTACAATTCCATCTCCTTACAATTTGAAAAGTCTAGTCATTTTTTTCACATGGAATAAAACAATATTGGAAAAAGCTATCACTGTTTACCCACAACATTTGGTATACACTGGGCAAGTTATTTAAAGTGAGAAAAGATACTAGACAACCAAACACCACTTACTCTTTTAATGCTTCGTTTTCATCCCATTTTACGTGTCCATCTGCCTGAAGCCACTGTCTCAGTAGCCATGTGGCCAAGGTGAACCCAAGTGCTGAGCAGAAAGCCAGAGCCACACAGAACACCCTGAAGGAGAAGAAGTCCTCTTTGTTCCACACAGCATAGGACATAAAAACTGAGAGAGAACCAATGGCACTAAAGAGTGAAGAGTAGAAGTTGAGGTCAGTCCTATCCTTTGCAGACACAGCAAGATCAGCAAGCAAAGCATTCTGGTTTAGATCCACCACAGTAAGGAAGCTATCATATAGGCAGAGACAGATAAGGAATTGTAAGCCTGGGTTGGCCCAGGCAATCCAAAAAGCCAGAAATGACACGGCAAATAATGGACCATTGCGGCTTAGAGCTTTGAGTCTTTTTGAAACAACTTCTGGAGTGGAAATTGCTATTCCAGACCTAAAAAGAAAAAAAAGATATAGTCTATGAAAACTAGTGGAGCTTCACACCACTTCACTCATTCATTTTTAAATTACCGGTAGACATCACATTTTGGCCAAATAGTAGGCTAATTTGTCTCAAACATGGATTCAAAATTTCTTCTGTGACATTCCCCTTTTGCTGGAAACTGTCTTCAGAGACTGACACACAAACAGAAAATAACATCAAATTTATCTTTAAAGAGATGGAGGCCTTTCTCCAAATGAGCATTTTGATATAATCTAGATTTTGGAAAGGTTGGTCTAAGGTTCACAAGATTGACCTTGGACGAACCTAAATGGTTATATAAGAGGGTAAGCTTGATTGCATCACAGCCTGGGAAACTTACAGGCTGAAAACAAAAGATATGCATCTTAAGAGGAACAAAAATCATGCCAGTACAGTGGTAAAGGAACCTACATAGCTATTTTCCACTTGTGGAGCTTCCAATTTTAAGCTAGTTTCTGACTAGGGTGTCTGAATGTCTGCAAGATGCGTTACTGTGAATAGTGTAAAATCTGACATGTTTAAATGAAACATAATTGTAATTATTACATTCTTTTAAACATTTAAATCAATATCAATGAGTTTCTCTCTGTCTTCCTATGCTGTTTAGACTTTGAAGCAGGACATAAATGAAACTCTTACTGCTGGGTGCTAAGAAAAGCTCTGTCACTCAACCAGCCAAACAAAGGATCGTTGAGGCTGTTCCAGATTAGAAAAACAGTCTAGGAAAAAACAAAAAGAATATGACTTAAGATACTGAAATATTTAACCTAATCTACTATCTTACAAGTTAACCATGCCTATATTGGGTAGAATAACCACAAAAATTGAAATGCCATACCCTTTTAAGGAATTGCTTAAAGGTACACAAAGTGTGTCCGCACAAGATACAAAGCACTTTTATCCACTTTGGATCTGAATATTGCATACTTCTAATCTACATAAAACTTTTTTACACTTCTGTCAGATTCTTTCAGACTAATTACTATACTCTGAAGTTTATTACTGCAACTAATTTTAAACTTTAGCCAGAATTATAGCAAGCTATGGTTTTTGCATTTCACTATTACCGAATCATTATAGCCAATGCAAATGCTATAGCACACATATATTTGCCATACGTTTCCATACATACTGGCTAATCAACAGTTCATGCATCTATTGGACTTCTACAGTAACTATGCCATAATAAATTATAATTTATTTAATTTCTGAAATATCACATGCTATCACATAAAAGGAAGGGCTAATGCTGATTTTCAAAGTTAAGAACTTACCTCTCCAATCCAAAAGGAAAGTTTATCAATTTTATATATAGAAACAAAGGTGTCCACATAGTAGAGGAGAAACACATTATGCAAAATTGAAATAAAGAGAGACAAGGATCCATAAACTACTCCAACAGGGAAGTTGAATAGGCAAGCTAAAAGTTTCAAACCCATGCTGATTCACGTTCTGGATGTCACCTCCAGTTCCAAAATGACCTCTCTGTCCAGTACTTGCTGACTTGTTGGTGGGACCAAACCATCATTAACTCTGTTTGGGCAGACAACAAGAAATTGGGCAATTTACTGTATAGGTTTGATACATTTCCTACTCCACTTTCAAAGAAAGAAACAAGTTAAATTGCAACAAGGAAACCAACTTCAGCAAGTCCTCTCTCTGGACTTCAAAACCTACATATAGGAAATGAAATTTATAATAGGATTTATACATACAATAACAAAGGAATAATGCATCATGACAATAGGTTTCAGATCAAATTGACTGCTCACTAAGCTCTATTGCACTTTGGATATTTATATACATATTGTAATGCAAATCAAAGCTACTTTTCTACTGATACATCTTCATAGTTCTTAACAGTGTATAAAATCATTTAAAATTAATTTTAAATCAAAATAATTTAAACAAACTAGAATGTCTTAAGCTTGTGCAATATCACAGATGCATAGTAGCAGGATTGAATGGTGATGATGGAAATCATACTCTAATTTTAAAGGCAGCTAGAATGATTACTAATATTAAATAGGAATGCCTAATTTTTTTAAAAGATAATTTTTAATGTGCTACAGAGGTGGTAGGAAAATTTTAAAATAGATTCTTAAATATATTTAAAATCAAGATTTTCACATGCAAAATTGGCCTCCAATTATAATCAGCCACAAATAAACACTTATCCCACAAGGTATAAGCTAAACTGAAACAAGGAAATTTTTTCTCATTCTTCACCAATATAATATGATCTATTTCCTCTTGCAAGAAACTAAAGTCGACATTTTGACAATTACAATCAGGCATTTTCATTCTAAATTTTTAGTCAAAATGTTTCCTACATAAGCTATTAATTGGAAGCAAATCATAATATTCATACTAAAAAAATGCTTGGCAGCTTAATTCAACTAAAAAACTCCACTATGATATTGTACATTTTTTTGAACGTAAAAATATACATGAGTTTGTTGAATGGCATTAATGTTCAATGTTTAATTGGCTCTTTTGGAATCTGAACACTTTTTTCAAAGAAAGAAAACTGCGCCTTGTTCTATGACTGGGTCATCTATTTTAAGAGTGAAGTGCTCAGGAGAGTTACCTGTTTGTTTTGTCTACGTATTTTTTAACAATAAAAACAATGGCAGGAAAATCCTCTTCCCCTGTCAGTTTTCTAAAACTAAAATCTGTGGGGAAATGATGCCAGGAACCATTAGTTTGAGGCAGGAAGAAAGAGTAAAAGAAAACAGACAAGGTAGGCGGCATTGGCACCAGGTGACAGGCACTGCAAACTGCAAAGGTTGCTGCTACAAAAACTCAAAAAAGTGGGAGGAAAGGCCCATTTTGAGAAGGTGAGAATTTCATGCACAAGCAAGTTGTTGGATACATATATCTAACCTTCCAGCCATGCCGGTTTTTTCACAGGAGTATAACAGGAAAGTGACACAGGCTACAAGGAACTGCCACATAGCACATCTGTATATTTACAATCCAGTTTCGTTCTTGTGTACAGGCTTCCGGTATCTAGACGAGTGTTTCTCAACTTGGAAACTCCAAGCTGTGTAAGACTTCAATTTTCTTATATATGCGGGCTGGGGAAATTTGGGAGTTAGAATCGACAGTTCTTAAAGTTGTCCAGGTTAAGAAACACCAGTCTAGGTCTTTGCACCGGATAATTATTTGGGAATACAAATGGGAGGTCAGGAAGCATCCCTTCAGCTCTGCCTGTCAATATGCATCAGGCGTTATCGAAGAAGCAGCCAATAAACCTAAAGAAAAGCCTCAAAGGGCGAGTGGGTTTTTAGCCCAATGCATGGCAAGAATAATCTGCAACCTACAGGAAACCAAGAGCTAACCGACCACCGGGAAAGAAACCGTTTTAGGAGCGGTGATCCTTTAAAATTAGGATTAAGATCGAATGACTGAGAACGAACATTCTTTAAAGCCAAAAAAGACGAGGCAGAATTCTTAAAGGAGTTTTAAGATTTAAGAGTTTTTTTTTAAGTTTTAAGAGCGGGGGGGGGGGGAACCCTCAAGGAAATCACGAAGAGTTTTGCCTACCCAGCCATCGCTAACCGAACTCCGCCGGCATCTATACTGCCCGATTTCGCCCGTGCAGTTTTCAGAATCGCGCAGCCGTACTTCACTTCTCAGGGGCCAACCTCCCGAGTTTCAAGTGACGTTCGCGGAACGGCCATCTTTAACACTGAAAGTGGCGAAGCTTTAAGCGCCATGTTTGGTGTGGGCAGTAAAAATCGGTAGAATTAGTTCATTGTCAGGAAAATGGTGGTTGTTGGAGTGATGTTACTAATTTTATCGAAATCCGTATGCTTTGCGTCCAACTTCAGGACGTTTTCTTCTCGGTCTTAATTTTTGAACTATATTGTAAATCCTCTTGATGTTATAATTCCAGATTGCTGTTGTCCTATAAGAATTTCAAACGTATGTAGGGCATCATGGAGAGGATATGCAGATCCGTGACGTGAGGTAATAGTGGTGATTGTTTTTTTTTTAAATATAAATAAGTAAGTAAGAAATGTTTCAGTATTTGCTACGTTCATTTGGATTCCAATACAGCAGCCACCAAAACAAGATCTCTGATTTTAAAACATAAAGCAATGCATTTCCAGAATATCCAAGAAGTGAGTTAGATGCATATTATGAAAAAGATTGTGGTTTTTATTCATTCTGGAGATACTAACTCACTCCCCTAAATTGCTCCCACTGGACTATCACTATCAAAGCTATCACTGGACTTTTTCAATAATAATCATTTGATCCCGATCAAAATGCTCAACACAATTCTGTTGTCTGGAATTGTGAAGAAATTATTATCTGCCTGTTTCCTCCACTTATGTGTTATGGAACTTTTAAAGGTTTGTTGCAATGTCTTCAATTGCTTTGCCAAAAAGAAAGACTCTCATTGCCAAGCTAGTCTAGATACCAGCACCTTTAATGTAGTGTCACCAATGGAGCATCTAGTAAGGTTTCTTTTGTATACAATAGTTAGATTGGTTCAGTGTTCAATTTGAATACATGGCTAGGTAGTGTAGAAATTTAGCTCCCAACCCTTTCCTAGAAGAATTAAATATTTTGAGAAATGTTAAAAAGGCAGAATATTATATTTCCCTGGATGAGAAATTGAGAAACATCCTCTTGGGGACAGAAGCAGCCCCACTTTTCTTAACAGCTTTCAGCAGATGTCAGAACTTAAGAGATAAAGAGGCCTCTAGCTCTATTCATAAGCAAATTCCCTGCAGCAAGGTCTGAATAAAGGTAGGATTAGCCCTCAGCCACAATAGGAATTGTACAACAAGGCCTTCCATTGCATCAGCAGACCAAACTTCAACCAAACTTAGCTCAGACAAACTCCTAGGATTTGGCCATGGCCCCATGGAAGTCTGACAACAGTCAATAGAATACATGTTCTTTCACAGGAACAGGAAGTTCAAGTGCAAAGCCCAAGAGAAGGTATAAACCCCCCACTCTCAACTCCATGTGGTCAGCTGCATCAGAACCATATGCTTGGTGGTTCTGCTTTATCAATAAAAGGAACCTCTTTTGAATCAGCCTCCAGCCTCCATTTTGTCTCCAGTGCCTTTCTCCTGGCTTGGACCTGGACCTGGATATTTCTTCCAACAGTAGCTTGGAGCAATATGTCTTGTTATTTGCCCTCTGGTTTCTTGAGTAGTTTTGCTTACATTGTGAAAATAAATTGCCCCTTAGACTTTCTGACTTTTTGCATACTTACCACTGACTGAACCTCATTTGGATTCCATGATGGTCCAACTGTTGGTATTTGTTTCACTTATTTCATATAAGCTGCCAGTTTGGTCTAGTGGTTATGGCACCAGGGTGGAAACTTTGGGAATGTGAGTTCTAGTCCCACTTTTGGCATGAAGCCAGATGGGTGACCTGGGGACAGTCATTCTCTCTTATCCTAGGAAGGAGGCAATGACAAACCACTTCTGAAATCTTGCTAAAAATGCTGTGGGGACTTATCCAGGTAGTTTCCACCAGTGTGAACACTGACTCAAAGATACCGCTCCCAAATAAATAAAAGTCAACCGACCAATAATCTGCATTTGGAGTACTTTAGTAGCTTCTCCACTACGTGATTTAGATGGACGCAGATTATTGTTACCTTTTTCAAATGTATGCAGTGATACTAAATAATAGAGGTAAATTCCCCTTCTTCTCACACACAAAACCCTAATTTCCCCAAATGATCTCAGAGTCAGGTTTTAGCTCTGTTCAAAATCTCAATTGGGGAAGTTGGTTCTTACAGCTGTGGGGGCAAGTTGTTCCACAGAAGGTTGCCATCATTGAAAAGGCCCTGTTACGGCTTTTCTGCTTTTAATATCCTGATTTTAACTGTCTTTTTAAATTGTAAATGGTATTTGGCAGTGGTAATATACTCAATAAATAAACAATTATATAAATCCATCATTAAGGTTATCTGTTTCAGCATAATTAACTATTAACTATAGCATAATTAACTAAATCCATTAATTTGTTGAATTGTGCTATGTAATTTATAATGAATGAGATTTGTGGTGTTTCAGTATATGGAATAAAATTATATTTAAATCACTGGAACTGCATAGTTCAAAATAACCTAAAAGGAATTGAGGAGAATGCCCTCAGAGGTCTATATGTGTGTTTTACTTAGTTTCTTCTGAGAAGATCTGCATCATACATGAGTCAAGGAAGATAGTTAATTCACTTTGTTCCGTAAATATTGTTTTACAATGTTTGTATTATCGGTTGCCATTGATGATTCATAGTTTCCACTTACTAAAGCACAGGAATATCATGACTGTTTTATGAGAATACTGTATTAGGAAACATTTGTATCTATTACATACTTTAAATAGCAATAGTGTACACGATGAATTTGATTTCTCTTTTAGGACATTTCTTCTCTTTTTTTGCATTTGGTCTTTTTTCTGAACTCTTATTTCTCTAATTTTTGATATTCCATTATAATCCATTACAATTGATAGCTAATTTAAAACTTTGAAAAGAGATTACTTAAAATCATCTATTAAATGTTCATATTTATTTCCACATCAATGTAACAGTTCATGAATAAAAACTGTCCTAGAATTGGTATTACTATCACTAGCTTATACCCCAAAAGAAATAATAAACTACCACTGAAATGTGTTTTATACTGTGAACAACTTTGGTACCATTGGGCAAGAGATACAGAAGCATAGCCAGCCAAACAAATAGGCTGAAAAATAACTTCTATCCATGGGCCGTCCAATTTCTAAATGCCACATAATACCATGACTAGACTTATACAACAGGCTCACAGTGCACGTGCAACGTGCAAAAATGTCCATACCGGTGGAATAACGTGTGTGTGTGTGTGTATGTAGATAGTATATGTAGAATTGTATGTGGAAATGTGCCTAGCCCGGGCATTTCCTGGGGTTAGGGATTTGTTTATAAGTCTGGAAATGTATTCTGTATTTGAATGTATTCGGTGTTTCTGTGCTTGTACGATGGAGGTTCATTTAATTTCGCTGCACGCATGTTGTGCAGTGACAATAAAGGATTGAATTGAAATTGAATTGAAATGACAGATTAAATTGTAGTTTATTCACTAAAACAGGTAAATCATACAATTTTCAGATTACATCCTACTCCAATTAGAACTTTGTATTTATTTACAATATTTGTCTACTTTCACTATTGTGCGACTACAGAAAACAAAAGTTCAATATTCCAGTTCTAGTAAGAATATAATCTGTAGTTTCTCACCCATCAATCTATGGGTCAAATGCCCATTGAAATAAAACAGTCTTCATGGTTCTTTAGAAGAAAAGGTGACTTGGGACAAAATTTATTTTCAGAGGGAACATATTCCAAAACACAGGGACCACTATAATTAAGGCCTAACACCTAGGCCATACCACCTGCATGTAAAGGCAGGTCTCTCAAAAAGTCATCTCTAGATGGTTGGAGCACCTGGGGCCATGGCAGGATGTGAACACTGTGTGTGTGTGTGGTCATTTTCTTCTACCATGTGATTCCAACATTTATTTTTTTTCTTATTCACAACATTTTATATTGCTCTATTATAAAAGCCAATGCAGCAGACAAAAATGATGATATAATAAACATTTAAACAGTAAAAAGAATGAAACAAA
Organism: Myanophis thanlyinensis; assembly: GCA_017656035.1. NCBI lineage: Eukaryota > Metazoa > Chordata > Lepidosauria > Squamata > Homalopsidae > Myanophis > Myanophis thanlyinensis. Next base: position 8,777 of record JAEANM010003685.1, read on the forward strand.
ATTATGGCCATGGATAATTGTGTATTCTACCTCGAGAGTTGAAATTAAACTAGTCATTATTTCAAATTTCATTGTTGCTAATCAGAAATGGTGGTGATCCACAGTCACATGATACATATAATCTTAAACCATTAACTATAATTAGAGTTATGTGGGCTCTTAATAGTAAGGCTCATCCCACACAGTCAGTTAACCTGTGATAATAATACAGCCCACGATGTTAACTTGTTCTATGGGCTTACACTTTGCCACAGTGTTTTCCAACCTTGCCCATTTCCAGGGTAATGGACAAACAGCAGAATTCTTATCAATGGCCACTTAAACTGCCAGATTCTTATCAATGGCCATGCTAGTAGTGGAATTCTGTGAGCTGAAGTCCAAAAACTCAGAAATGCCCACGGCTGGGAAACACTGCTTTACAGCTAACATCAGAACAACACGTTTTCTCCTACACCTCTTTTTTCAAAAATTCCTTTGAGGAAAAAAGGCTCTGTTTACTAATTTTGGCAGTATTAATTTTGAAAGATTTTCAAGTGTAAAGTTGGAAGGAAATTGACTCCTAAAGATAATTCCAAATAATAGACTATCTGGACCTAATGACCGAATTCCTCTTGAACTGGATTTGTATTAGGATTTCTTTTGCCTAACAAGGAATGAATGATGGCTAATTAAATTACCCCAGATGTTGTCTGGGGTTGATAAATTGAGCTAAAGGGAAGCAATGAGCTGAAAGTGGAAAGAGAGTTGCAAGTGAGACTGGTTAGTGTAAGATTGTTTGATAAGTATGTTCTGTTTTTAGGTAGAAGAATAGGGTGGGATTCAAAGTCTTAAAAGGTAATCAATATTTAATAGTGATACATTTTTTAAGTTGTGAAATAAATATAATAATTAGTGGTTTTGTTAAGCATTTACAAATGCTTTCTGTAATATGTTATTTTTATAATATTAGGGCAATTCTAATTCTTGACTAATACTTACATAAGTAGTACTTGGGAGATGCTTTTTGATTGTTGTTGAGTGTGTTGCTAGATTTAAACTGTTAGTGAGACTTTCCAGCCTGTAATGTAGACACAGTTAGGACACCTTCCTCCATCTTAATAGTCTCCAGATATGGTAGACTGTAATTCTCACAATCTCTAACTTTTGACAATAGGGGAGGTGTGAATTTTAATGCATTCTGTCTAATTAGCTTTGTTTTTCTAATATTTTTATGGGTATTTGTTGTTCTTGTTGAAACCTGTTAAAGGTTTAGCTCCTGTTGAAGTGTACTAGAATTTATCTTATACGTTTTGGCTGATGGCTTATTTATGAAATAGGATGGCTGGCCTATTGTGGACTTGCAGTTTGCTAGCCAAATACTACATTGTGAGAACTCGACAAATGTGGTTATGGTTTATGGTTTAATGTAATGTGGAAATTGTTACAATTATGTTAACTCCATAAATTCTGTATAGTATGTAATGTAAGGATTAGCAAAAAAATATGGCCAGTAGCTGTGTCCAAAGAGTATATTGAATAGCAAGCTAGCCAACTATATTTATACTGTGCAGCTAGTCTGTGGATCTGTAAAATGTGAGAATGTAGAAAATTGGATTAATTGATAAACTATGGTTCAATGGAATAGGGTACACTATGAGAACCAGTTTAAGGCACCAGGGTTGAAGCAAAGAGACTGAGTTCTAGTCCTGCCTTAGGCACAAAGCTAGTTGTGTAACCTTGGGCCAGTCATATATACTAACTAGGCCAAAAGAAGGCAATAGCAAAGCATTTTTGAAAATCTTGCCAAGAAAACAGCAAGAACTAGTCTAGGCAGCAAGGAGTTGAGTGACCTGAAGATACCAAAACGTAACATGCTATTTGAATTACAAATATGGATTTTTGCAATTAGATAAGCTAAAATATGATTATTATATGGAATAATGTATTAATCTACCCAGAAGGTTAACTGAATAAAACCTGATTCAATTAATTATGGATAAATGTAATACAAATATCCAGTGTTCATTCCATCAAACTAGGATGAATAAGAGAAAAAAACCTTGGTTGATTTGTAATGATTTGGTTATGTTGGACAGCAAATCTTATGATTTTACTGCATCCTGTTTTGCCAACTCTTTTAAAGAAAAATGACAATTCATATATAAGTTATAAGCAAATAGTCCTGTTGAATCATCCATAAACCCATCTAATCCAGCTTTCAATATCGTATACCGGCCAATGGATATATTTGGAAGCTCAGAAGCCCGGACAAGGGAGTGATAGCCCTTTTTCACTTTTGCTATTCAGGATTCATGAGACAGTAAATAATCATCAGTGTTAATAGCTACTGAGAGTTTGATCCTGCAAGAAGTTGTCCTGAGAAAATTTACACCTGCTGGTTCTCTCTCCTTGTCTTTTTCTTGATTTTTAAATTTTTGTTTCTATAACAATTTAGTTTGTTATGTTTAAAAAATAATAATTCAGTTTAATATATCTAGGACTCTCAGATCTAGGCTGTAAAAACTGGAACAGCCACCAGTTATTTTTTTAAGTTTTGACTGTCACAGGCTGCTTATCTGGATTTGTGCAAACCAGAGTTGGAAGCTGTAACATTTTTTTAAAGAAACACCTTTGATAGTCCTACTAATAGACCCAAGTGTATTAGCTCCCAAATCTATAATGTCATATGTAGGAGAAAGTTAAACTTAAAAACTAACCCCACAAAAACACAAATTTCTAAAGAAATACTGTGGGATCTTCAGTGTTCTCTTGGTTATTTCCCTGCAGATATTTTATTACCCAACTTGGTGACACCAGTGCTTTGAAGCATGAGGATTGTATCTACTAGACTTAATACAACAAACTCACAGTGACAGTGCAACATGCAATATGTACTTACGAGTGGAATAATGTGTGTGTGGTGTGTGTGTATCTGTACGTGGAAATGTGCCTAGCCCAGGAATTCCTGGAGTTAGGGATTTGTTTATAAGTCTGGAAAAGTATTCTGTATTTGAATGTATTCTGTGTTCTGTGCTTTGCGTGATTGTACCAATGAAGGCTCATTCAATTTCGCTGCACACATGTTGTGCATTGACAATAAAGGATTGAACTGAATTGAATTGAATCTTTGTACTTCAAACTTCATAGCCTTGTTTACAGCCTTGAATACCAAAGACCTATACATTTTTTCTTGATAAACTCTTTTAACCTTATTAATGGAATTTATTCAGCTTTGTAACTTTATCTTTAAAATTAAAGTCCAGATGGTAGTCATGATGATGCAATTGAAGTTTAATCTGAGGAAGATGGAGATTTGATCTCATCATTGCACTGCTATCTTGACTTTTTTATTGTATTTAATGTATATTATTACTAAAACGTTAAAATATTAACCCTTTTAGTTGAATTATGCTTGGCATCTCAGTTTCCTCTGACTACATGGGGGGGGGAGAGAGAGAGAGATTGTTTTCTTTTCAACTATATAAAAGTGGCTTGTTGCCTTGTTCCAAGATGATTTGACCCCAACCTATATCTTTAGCACTAAGATTTTCTGATAGTTTCATATCCAAATATTAATCAGTTGTGATTCTTTTTCCCTTTTGTGAGATTAGCTAAATCCAGCTCGGTGTTGCTAGATTTTAAAAATGCAGGAATGGTTTTGGTCGGAGATCCAGAGAAAATCAAATAGTTATTAGTTATTGCAATTTAGAAATGTTAATTTCCCATTAACAAACCTCCTTTAAGCAGACCAGCATTTTTCATCTTTGCAACTGTACGATATGTGGACTTCAACACCCAGAATTCCCCAGCTTGCACAAGGGGAAGCATACTGGCTGGGGAATTATGGGAATTGAAATCCAGACATTTTAAAATTACTAAGGATGAGAAAGTTTTTATGTGGTCTAGCTAGCCTTCTGAATTTGGGGATAAGAAAAAAAAAATAAAGTAATGGCTTCTCTATTTCCTGCTTGCACTGAATCATGGCATAAATATATCCTGGCAGTATGTTTTCTCAACTTTGTCCTCATGACATTTCCTCCTCCTCCTCTCAGGCCCATATGTAAATTGCCCTTTGATGTACTGGTCTATAATTTATTTCAGGTGACTGAAGATAGGAACCTCATGCAACTGACAGAGATGCTTTGGGAGAAGATATTTCATGCCAGAATAGTTTATAGCTGACTAAAAGATGAAGAGAGAGTGGTTCAGTTCAGCAGTATGTAAGCAGAGCATAACCTGTGTGCTGGTTATGTAGTGTTGTGATATAATTACTTCCAGTGGAGTAATTCTAGAGGGGGGGAAAAAGGAAAAAAGGAAATCCCCATTCTTCATCAATTCTGACTTTGGATGTTTCTTTTCTCCTGGAAACTATACATCTTGGAACATGGCTTGGGATGGAAGGAAATAGTAGTAGTAGTAGTAGTAGTAGTAGTTTATTGAATGATTAGTCTTGCAACCTTATTAATATAATAAAATACATGCATAGTCTAATTCCAAAATAAAATAGGAGGAAATAGTGATAAAATGCATATGTGGTAATACAAAGAGTCAGTAATCAGATAAATGGATCTCGTTTACAGGGTAAGGAAGGAATTAATTATAGCTACCTGAATAGTACCTGTCACTCTACTGTAGAAAGAGTCTAAGCTACTGTGTTACTTTAAAAGGGCAAGGAGGAACAGATCTGGTTGCTATGCATTTCTTTGTCCTGTTCTGCAGCCAACAAAACCTGAAATAAGAAGAGAGAAGGAGAGAGAGAGAGAGAGAGCGAGAGAGAGCGCTAACTAAGTAACTATTCAGGTTTAAGTAGAGGTAAAGGTTTTCCTTGATCAGTCTGACTCTAAGGTGTGGTGCTCATCTCCATTTCCTAGCTGAGGAAGCCAGCGTTGTCTGAAGACATTTCTGTGGTCGTGTGGCCAGCATGACTATACATCAAGGTGCATGGAACATTATTACTTTCCCACCAAAATGGTATCTATTTAGCTGCTTGCATACTTTCAAACTGCTAGGCTGGCAGGAGTTTGTGGCAGTGATAATTGCATTTCCTTACATATTCTTGGGTATTGCTTGGGCAGAACTTACTTGCTACAGTGCCACTACTGTGATTGGTAATGTTGCTTTCGCTTTTTAATGTATGGGACATTTGATTATATTTCTTTAAAAAGGGTTAAACTGATGTGTATCTCTATGTGTATCTCATTCTAGACTGTGAAATCTTATATTCAAGACACAAGTTATGTGGGGAACATAGTTGGCTATAAAATGCAAAGTAAAGATTGGTGTGAAAATTAAAATCCTAAAGCAGACTGTGAAACAGATAACTGTAGCCTAATTCTAATAATGGAATGTGAAATGCCTTATGGGGGGCAGGGAGTATTGATCAGCCAAATATCGGGATCCTTCTTAGACTTTTCATTTTACAAAAGTCTATTTCTGTTATTAAATTAGCAATGGAAGTTGGTGTTTATCTCCTTGATGTTGCAGACAGTGAAGTGAAAAGAGAAAGAAATGTAAAAAGTTGTATTTTTCCTTATGTTTTAGCTAGCCAATTTCTTGCCTTTTTAAATAATATTTTGGCTGCTTTTTAGCTTTAGGTGGTGATTTGTATTTCTATTAGGAGAGAGTTACCATCACTGTTTACTTCAAACGCAATTCCTGAGAATATGCTTGAGAATTGATTTACCCAGTTCTGTGTTACTGAAGAGAAGTCAGAATGAGCTTTCAGTAAATTGATTATGATTGTTTTAGCAGATGCATAGATAATTTGCCATTTTCTGGTATATTAAAATATGCAATACAGCATATTTGCATTGCACAAGCAAAATGTAACATTTATTGCAAAGTACTCACAACATTACTTTATTATTGTTTATAATATTTCTATTATTAATGTTAGCTGATTTTTAATATAAGCAATAGTTGAGGGTTGGGGGAGACCAAAGCACAGTGGGACCATGGTACAGTGTTGAGGCCTTTAATTTTGCCCTTACTATTGTGCTGGTTGTAATTGGGCTCCCTCCTGCCTGTTTCTTATAAGGGAAAACACGTTTCACTGGTAGTATCAAAAGCCTTGCTTTCCTTGGAAATGACAATTGAGTTTGTTACCCCTCTGTTCAGTCTCCCTGGATGCTTGCTAGCACCTTGTCTGTTTTCTTATCAGAATACTAGACTGCTGCCCCTAAGGAGAGGGGGCGGTATACAAATTAAATAAACTCTTAAATAAACTCTTAAACTCTTTCAGTTTTATTTTCTAAGATGGCACCCAGGAAATATACAGCAATTCTTGGAAATAAACACAATGCTTGTGGCTAGCTTTTTTCTCTTCAGGCTGCTTTCCATTTAGGCACGTACAGTAATTAGGGAAGCATAATATGGGAGGCCTGTGGCACAGGAATCAAGTATTATTAAGCTACTCCGTGGGTTGCTTCTGAGTAGCTTCCCATTTGATGTGAACCCAGCAATTGTGTTTTTCTAAATTGCAACTTTTTATGCAAACCTATCCAAGTATAGTTTATTTGAGAAACTAAAGTTAATCTGTGATTTAATGTGCAATAGGAACATAACCTATACGTAAATGTATGTGCACATACAAACTGATTTGGATCACAGTTGGGACAAAGTTGAAATTCTCTTCTATCCAGAATCATGGCTTCAAAAACAAATATAAAGGATACATTTTAAAATGTAGCCTCAGGCCTACGTTTTCCAAAATATAAATCTGAGTACTGCTTTGCATTGTTTTGTGTCACTCCCTGTATCCTGGTGAAGCAGGTGAATAAAAAGCTTCCTCATTTTTGATTATTACAACAGCATAGTAAGCACACAGAACTTGTCTCAACAAGCTTCAAAGCTATTGAATTACTGTAATAAATCATTTAGAGCACTAATGATGAAATCATTATTTGTAAGGAAGAAAAACCACTTAGGCGTGTTATAAATGTTGCTCCTGAACAATTTTCGTTTTAGAAAATGTGTATACTTGACATGCAATTTTTCTAAATATTTAGAGTTGATAAATAGATATGAACTATTTATGTTTTCAAGATGTTCAGCATCTCTTACTTTATCCTCACAGTGTGGAAGAAAAAACCTAGGTGAAATGCTTCATGAAAAAGTGCCATTTGGTTAAGAAGAAAGCTGTGTGCACTATCTACCAGTATGGCTCTGTATTATCCTGGCATGTTTCAGAATTTTCCTTATGGATTCCTGCCCCAGGTTCTGATGCACAACACTTACAGGCCTCTTGCTATCATGGATTATAACATGGACTATGGTTACAATGACAGTTTATCCAACCAAATGGAGTACCATCACATCTATGGTCCCAATCCTTTTCTTTACCCTTATCCTTTCTGGCATTTTCCCCAGATGACTTCTGTTCCTCTGTACCAGCCTTACAGTAACTATCGTCCTCATATGGCATTCCAGAGACCAAAATGGGACATGTGGCCCGAAGGGTTTGTTCTGAGAGGGGAGCTCCATTGGGGTAGGCTTGAACGTGTTGTGGGGTCTAGGAGGGACTTGCCAGATTTTGTGAAAGATGATCTCAGAAGAGTCTATGGCACGTATCCAAAGACAGATGTTTCCATAATGTACCAGAATAGTGAATTTGTTGTAAAAGGAAACCCCAGGGTAGGAGAACAAGAATACAAGATAGAGAAGACAATCGTAAGAAAAGAACCCACCCCAACTGCTAGTGAAGCTGAGGACAGCAGTGAAGAGCGGAACAGAAAGAAGAAAAAGAAATCAAAAAGATGATGTAGCTGGATTAAACTATACTGACTGAAAAAACACTCATCTCTGCTGCTGTAAGAGCCAGTGATGTCTATAATGAAAACTAGGCCTATAAACACAACACTGGGGGGTAGTGAAAAATAGTATTCGACTAAAATTTGTAGCCAGTAATCAGAGGTGGGGTTGGGTGGAAATTCACTAATATTTTATGTATAATTGATTTTATATTCTTGCTTGTTTTGCCAATATTTGAAATGATTCTTAGATTGGAAAGACCATGCCAAATATTCACTATGAATCTACTTAGAAACTAAACCTGGAATAACCATACAAGATAATAGTGTATTTCATTGCCATCTATTTTTCACCTGTAATTTCAGATACACAGAAAGATAACACTAGGGCAGGATTATCATTTTAGATTAGCAAAAATTTACCTTGCTTAACTCTTAAAATAGCCTTCTGTGCCATTGATTATTCCTCTAAATATAAAAATTTTATTCACAAAATTATGATTAATTATTAAACTGAAACCCAATTTGTACTCAAGCTATTTGAGCAATTTTAAATAAAAACAAGCATGTTCTAGTGTGATTATTCTTGCTTTGCTTGTGGAAATTTCTTTATAATGGTAATTTTTTTGGAAGGAATTATTTATTCAGTATAAATGCCCATGTCTATGAAGCTTCACAGGCCCACAAATCCAGTTAAAACTGGATTGTATATTAGACACTGAATAGAATTAAAACATTTGTGGATTGAATCAAATGTTAAGAATATTGTGTACTTGGGAACTTAAGGCTGACTGCATAGGAGTAGACTACATATGTAAGGCATCAGTATACAGATGACAAGCAGGAACTAATGAAGTACTGTTTTTGATGGAAGTCCTCCATTATGAATGGCCCTAATGGCTGTTGATATAATGGGAAACAGTTATAAACAGTGACATAAAACAGTTATAAAATTGATATAAAAATGTTGGTCTTATGATAGTCATGACAGCATTCTTCATCCTCTGGGTCAGGTTTAAGAAGTGTAAGATAGAGGGCAGTATAAGCAGTGATATTTATCTTTATAACACTAAACCTCTTATGCCTGTTTGATTATTTGCAACCTTCAATTGAATTAAACCATGCATCACAGGGCAACATTTTTTTTCAATCAGTATACCTCAAATGGGCTAACTTAAAGAATGCATTCAAAATCCAGAAGCCATTACTTCCCTGGGATTGGATTTGGAAAAATTGTGACTGCTTTAGAGCTGCTGTACTGTCAGTCATCCATGGTCATCTGGTTGTCATTTCCAGTGCTCCCTGCCAGCCTCCCACAAGTCAATGGGGAAGCTAGCAGAAAGCTGCAAGTCCAAGATCAGAAGGCACGTAAATGACTGCTGCTGAGTGGGGGAGGGGGCAAGGGTCTGTTTAAGAGGTCGGGTGAAGTTTGTGAGTGTTCTCAAGGAGGCAAGGAGGGGTGTACAAGAGGCTTGGTGCACAGAAATGCATGAGTTACTGTAGAGGTCAGGGAGGTTGCAGTGAGTGGTATAAGCTGGGAGGTTGTATGAGGATGTGGAGGAGGTGAAATGAGAGTTGTGGGTGTATGGGCATGTAGAAACGTTAGATAAGGAAATAACTCTGAAATGATGTTTCCATGACCAATGGGTCCTGACTTGTTTAGTTACGTCTACTGTCAAAATGAAACAGAAGTTGTCTGCTATTTTTAATTTTGGATTAAGCATATCAGAGAACAGAGCCTGTTTTTTTGAAATGTTCACCACCTCTGAGAGATCTTCTGAGACTCCAAACTCTCAAGAATAACTAGCCCAAACTCTCAAGAATAGATAAAAAAATGGCTACCTTAGAATTTATAGAGATGAGCATACAATGCTTGACTCCAGAACACAGAATGAAATCTGGTTAACTGGAAGAAAGTGGGCATTAAAATTAATCACTAAGCTTGTAATTGTAAAGTTAGTGATGTTACATTATCTTTGAAACATTTCTATTGGAGAAGCAGCTGAACCAGAAATAAATCCTTTTTTTTGGGGGGGGGGGAGAGGAGAAGGTTGCCCATTGTATTGTATTTTATAACAAAATTGCAGGAAATAAATATAAAATGTAAATCATATTAAATGAACTAAAAAGAACCAAAAAACAAAGAATTTTCAAAAATTGGAAACCAGAAGAAAAAGGACCCCCCAAATAAATTCAATTCTCTCTCTCTCTCTCTCTCTGCGTGCACATAGGTGAAAATCACTGATTTAATCCTGCTCCCTCCCAAAATGTAAAAATGATGCTCTATCATTTAACATGGTGAAATCTGTACTAAATAAAAACATACAGTAGTTCTCAACTTACAACCACAATTGAGCCCAGAATATTTGTTGCTAAGTGAGACATTTGTTAAGTGAGTTTTACCCCGTTGTACAACCTTTCTTGCCACAGTTGTTAAGTGAATCACTGCAGTTAAATTAGTAATACAGTTGTTAAGTGAAACTGGATTCCCCGTTAACTTTGCTTGTCAGAAAGTCGCAAAAAGTGATCACATGATCTTGGGACACAACAACTGTCATAAATATGAAGCAGTTGTCAAGCATCCAAGTGTGAATCAGGTGACCATGGGGATGCTGCAATGGTCATAAGTGTGAAATGGTCATAAATCACTCTTCAGTGTCGTTAAAGTTTCAAACGATCAGTAAACGAATCATTGTAAGTAAAGGATTACCATTTTCTGACTAGTAAAAGATAACATTTCCAACACAAATAAATTATGAATCTTAGTATCTGGAATAACATCACTTTCCATTTCCCAGTGTAATTATTTTGGCAATCCTCCCCCATCTGTGCTCAGTACAAACATAATTCCTTCTATCAATTTCCAGATCAAAATTTATTTATAGTCCAAGACCAAACATAATAAAAGACTGGTGTATAATACAATAGCTATAAAATTGTGAGTAAATCCTAAAGCAATTAGCAATAAATAAAACTAGCAATGAATAGTTTGAATGAGGGAGGAACCTCATGGTTCCTAAGACCTATGGATAAGAATTCTGCAACTCCCTTGGAGATCTCTGAAGAGTAGGCACCTAGGAGGAGGAGAGTAACAGTCTGAGCAGTCCTTGGTGCTGTCTGAGCTTGGTTGTTCTCTTGCAGATGTTTCATTACTCAACCTAGGTAACAACATCAGTGCTAGGGTAACATTCTTCCGGTGACAATGGCAATGAGAGTTATTAAGAATTGGAAGCATTACACCATTGGCTGTATAACGGACAATAGTAGATGAAATACATTCTGTCTCCAAGTCTGAAAAGAAACACCCCAATTTGTGCCAAAGTAAATAGTCATGGAACCTGCGAGATGTTATAAAATACCTAGGAACAGACCAGGGAAGAGGAATGCTTATGCCATAAAGGGATGGCAAAGTTTGATACTGTCATTTTGGATATCTAGATCCCAATTCCTTTGCTTTAGCTCAGTGTGGGTTTTATCAAGTCCCAAAGCAAATAGTGCTATTTGCTGATTGAGGCACATTGACTCCTCATACATCTACTTTTGCACTGTTCATTAAAATGTTACTCCAACAAGATGTAAGTAATTTACAGGGCCCAATCATATTGGATAGTGAGCCTAGAGTCAGAAATAGATTGGCTTAGCTGCAGAAGACTTCTAAGGCATTGTAAGGCATTGTAAGGAGATCAATGTCCTCAGTCTGCTCAGTTCTTTCATAAGAAAAGGTCTATTTTCTCAATATTCCCAGATTTGGGGCATTTGTTCCTGCTTATAAGCAATACATTTAATAAACATTAAATGTAATTAGAGCTGTTAGGAAAAGAATGGGTTAAAAAAAACTTAACATGTTGCTATTTTACCACTGGAACTTGCAAGAGGCTTTTAAATGCCGAAGTAACAGCGTATTTGCAGCCAGTTTACCCTCACAGCAATCATTCAGATTGTTTTGAAAACAACCCACATAAATTCATATAACAAAGCACTAAAGGACATTGGCAATTTATTTTATTTCCATTTTGTGTGCATTGGAGTGTGAGATCCCTATATGTCTTTAATATTTCAAATGCTGCTGTAAGAAGAATTACAGCTCAACTTCAAATGTTTTGTGAGTGGAATCGTGGAGAAGTGCCCTTATACATACAGCAAATGCTGAGAATAGAACACTGTATGTGTAGAAGATGACCGGGCTGAGCCTGAGGCAAGAATCAAGTATGTCATTAGTTTGGAGTACCTTTGCACCCACAAGAGATCTAAGTCCAGCCTTTCTTCAAATCCTTTGACTTTTATCTATCACCAATTTGCCTTGATTATTAGTAGTTCAGTTTCTTGTAATGTCTAGCATGGATTAAACTTGTACTCATTTGAACAACCCTAGTTCCTGATTTCTTGTGCCTGATATTACACTCAGAATGTGTGCTCACATTTAAATTGGATGCTTCCTACTGTACCTTTCTACTTGGATAGTGTCTTTATAGCACTTTAGTGAATCATGCCTTCATGCCAAAAAATGACATTGCAATATCATAAGCTTTTTAAAGATTGGCTTGGATTGTGTGAATAGCTGCTTAAAATAGAACTACTTTAACTTTTTAAGAATTACAAATGATGCCTAAGTTGAATGATGGATGGTAAATATTTAACTGAATGAGTTTGTAAATCTGTTCTTGGCAGAAGCTCTTTGATGATGCCCTGAAGCACATGATCAGATTCTCTGGAGTTTATTAGCTGCCTAACTGTAGAACTGAATCCACGGGGCGTTTCATTTCTTCTAAAGCCTATGGAATTCAGTTCTCAGAGCTAAGCCAGCCATGTCGGCTCCTTGCAGATGTCATCTGTTGGAAAAAGCAATATGGATTTACTACTAAAAATGCCAATGCTGTAACTGTCTCAATTTAATGGACCTTAGTTTAGTAGATATCAGATGCAATAGACACATTTTGTACACTATATTTTTGCACATTCATAAAATCCCATTCACCCTTTTAACTATGTATCAAACATGTAAACATGATTTAGATGAATATTTTGTTTATTCAGATTTAATGAATATTTTGTTTAAAGGGCACTTGCAACCTTCTCTTCTCCCCCCCATTTGTTAAAACAATAATTATCTATTTTTAATACAGTCAGGTGGGAGGGGGAAGTGCTTGCAAATATTTCAACATCTCAGTGTAATTAGATTTGCTTATTCTTTGGCAGAATTTTAGAATTTCTCTTTCTCTTCTCTGCCTTAACACACCTTAAAAATATTTTCCTGTTTAGTGAATCAGCCAGGTTGGAACCTGAACCCTTCAGCCAACCTGAGTGATAGGTGGGATTGAGTCAGGTTGATTCAGATATCATATTAAGCCAAGAAGTAAGCCAGGTAGGGTTTTTTTCCGCTTTTTTCTACTTCCCCTGGAGATTCGCACTATTGCGGATCTCCGAGGTTTCCGACGTGCCCTGAAAACCCATTTGTTTCAACGAGCTGGCCTGG
>JAEANM010003686.1:0-16166 GCA_017656035.1 Myanophis thanlyinensis
ATATTTCTTATTTAAAGCTGCTTTTACTCATATTTTTATATTGTTGGTATTTTAGTGGATATTTGATTTTTTTGAATAACTTTTTGAATAATAAGAGAGAGAGAGAGAGAGAGCTCCTTGGAACCTGTTCTCAAGACAAGGCAAGCAGTCTGGAGAAATTCCTGCATAATAGGCAGAATATAATAAAGTAGATAGCTTGAACTCTACATGTGTGGATCTGGTTGCTTGTGCCTGGCACTACCAGTTCTAATATATAATGATCAGGCCCCAAGGGAGATAGTTGAGGGCAAGTCTTGGGGACCTCCCAGGCTCCCTGCCACACTACATTGTTTTTAAAGATTTATTCCCTAAAGAAATTCAATAGGAAGCTGACTTGCCTGCAGAGCAAAATCACTTCCTCTAGTTATAGTGAGGGTTGTCTTTGATTTGTATAAAAGTTGCAGGACAAGTTTACCTTCTTATGAAAGGATGCTTTGTGACTGGCATTGTTCATCTTGACCACCATTTTATAAATAAATATTTGGTCTCCATGACATCCATTTTGTGAGTGTGCCTGACACATGTGCTTGATCTAAGGAAACCTACAGTTCTTAGAAAAACTAAAGACATTTTTGATTCAGAGGTGACTGTTATTTTTCAAAGAGAAAAGGAAATCTTGCCTCTTTTGCTTTTTGTTTTCCATGGCTAAAATTCATGGAATTTAGCATGCTTGTTCTTCCTGCCTTATTAGGACTAGCAAGTGGACAGCGGTCAATTCTAATTAGATTAAAATTGAGGAACTGGTCCTGCTTGCTCAGGAGGAGAGACCAAGTCTCAGAGGAGTCCTCCTATGGCTGTGCAAAAGAGGAAGCAACTCAAAGGAGCTGAATGAAGGATTGTGTGCACCTCTCTCCTTTATGGAAAGGTAGCAGGCTGAATTCAAATTCAGGTAGTCCTCAACTTACAACCACAACTGATTCAAAAAATTCTGTTGCTGAGCAAGACAGCTGTTAAGTGAGTTTTGCCCCATTTTATGAACTTTCTTGCCACCGTTTTTAAGTGAATCACTACTGTTGATAAGTTAGTAGCCCGGCTGTTAAGTGAATCTGGCTTCCCCATTGATTTTGCTGGTCAGAAGGTTGCAAAAGGTGATCACATGACCCCAGGACATGACAATTGTCATAAATACATGTGGTTACCTAGCAACCGCATGTTGATAATGTGACCATGGGATGATAGTAAATGTGAAAACAGTTATAAATCATTTTCTTCAGTAATGTCAGTCACTAAACAAAAGATTGTAAGTTGAAGGCTACCTGTATATCAAACTCTTATTTTATCCATTATTATACTTTTTCATCACTTACAAAAATGACAGTTGAATTCTTATTAATTTGATACTTTGAGCTGAATCATCCACCTAACCACATTTTAAAATCTAATTCTCCAGACAAAATTACTTTATGATCAGATCAAGTTGCACATCATGCATTCTGTTTTCCTAGGCAGAGGGTGGTAACACAATGCTTGGAAATGCTGAGATGTCCTTACGCTCTTCAGAACCAATTTAAAACATCTCTGGGAACTCACAAGAAATTGTGACTGCCTTAAGTTGCATTTGCCGTGAGTTTGTGTTTCTGCTTGGCATCATTGTGACTGTTAGCAAAATGTGGTAGTGTTCCAACAATTCCTTGCCCATTTTCTCTCAGGCTCTTGCCAGTATCAGAATTACAGCAGCATGTTAATTACGAAGTTGTAAGTAGCTGTATGGTGGAAAGCTGGGGAGGCATGGGCCTTTCTCTGAGATGTATAAATGCCTTTTACTTTACAAGCAAGTAGCCTTCCCCTCAGATCTTTGCATTTCGGATTTTGAAATATGTACCTCTGCCACAGAAATGAATCCTTTTAATGTCAATTTAATTTAGGCATTTCTGCTACAGTTTAAATTATATATCAGGAAATAGCATAAATGGTACAATTATGTCTGCGGGCAAGATTTACACTTCTTTTTGATTTGGTAATGCTGCTTTGTGAAAAGGAATGCCTTTTTTTTCTCCTCAGAAAGGCTTAATGTAAAAGATCACCTATGTGATAGGGCCTATGCAAATATAAAACTTGCTAAGTACAGACTTACGTGCAGTGTAAGGTGAGAAGTTGGAAGCAGATAAATCAGGTACATTCTATAGCATGAATTGGTCTGTCTCTTTCCCGCCACCCTAAATTATGGCCTTTAAGACTACATTAAATCAACATTAATCATTGGTTTTATCTTAAGCAGAATTTTACACACCAGTTTCAACAGTGATTTGAGGCCTAGTTAAAAGGATGCCTTGTTGAGCATTAACTGTTATTTACATCATGATATAATGTTTAACAGTGGTTAAGGAAGGGGTTCTGGAAGAACAGAATGGCTGGAGCAGGCATGAAATCTCAGCTTCCAGTTTGAGAATATTAGTATCTTCCATAGTGGAGAATTTGAAAAACATTGTTTGTGTCTTGACCTTTTTATTTTATTTTTTGCATTGAAATATTTTTTGTGCACTACATCTTGAATCTAATCAAGCTAGAAATAATTCAATGATAACTGATGAATCAAACATGAAATTGATTTTGTAGTGATTGGCCAATTCCCCCGCCCCCCTTTTTTTTCTGTTCCATATTTAAAGAGAGTACTTTGGAGGAGAAAATACTTTCAAATAAGTAAAAAAAAAAATCCCTCTCACAACTTTTTTTAAATGAAGAAAAAAAAGGAACGAGTCTCAATTTATTGGCCGACCATTCTTACCATAAGGTAACTGGGCGCGTTACAGTTACATATAAGTTGAAACATACAAAGTTAAAATCAAACATTAAAACCAAAGACACATCAGGGAGGGCAGGGGCACAAAGGGGGGGAGTGGGATCTTGTTATTACTGTTACGTTCCATTCTGCAATGCATATCAGCCTTCTTATCTTTTGGCCATGATCATTTTTGTCTTTTCATTTTGTTCAGTTGGGTTAATTTTACAAAAAACTAGGTAGGGCCAGAGCTAGTTAGTTCTTATATAAAAACCCATCAGGAAATCACCAGACTATGGGTTAAACTGTAAGCATGATTTAAGATTTGTATTGGCTTTAATCTAAAGCAATATATTTTCTTTTAACCCAGCTTCCGATGAGGCATGAAAAAGAGTCTGCCTGCTTTAATTAATAGTAGACCTACTATTGTGTATGACCTGAAGAACTTCCTCTCAGTCTTTTCAAAAGGTGTGCAGGTCTCTTATAAATAAGATATATGAATTTCTTAGCATAAGATAGACTGTGAAAAACAAGCATCAAGGTCAATAGTTCTGTTTCAAATGTAATGAAGAGTTTCTCAGCTCGCTTTCATTTAATAGCGAAGCCAGCTTCTGGATGTACTAAGAAATTATTTTTCGTGGAGATACTAATCACAACTTATCTCTATTTTTCACCTCTTTATTTTCTGCTTTCTGATTGAATACTTAGAAGAGTACTGCATAGTGTAATTTATGAGTGATGCAGAATGGTAGAAGTTCTCTTTATGCTGCAGAGAGAGAGAGAGAGAGAGCAATAATGTTGCTAGGACATGCCTAAAATTTATTTTTGAGATTTCACTTCCAGCGTGTCAAAATTCAGTTAAACGCCTTGGAAATATATTTTGTTTGCTCTGTATAAAAAGTTGGAGAAAATACTTAGTACTCCGTGCCAAGATTTGAAATGATGAAGTTCCTCATGAGATGGACTTCATTTGTATCGCAAAACCTGTAAATACTTGGAAAGCAAGAATATTTGGAATGTAGAGCCATGACAGCATGAAATTCAGGGTTCTGACAATCTCTTATGTTCTTAAGAGGCTTCAAGGTTTTCCTAGTGTGCCTTCAAGCCACTTTCCTTATTGTCTTATTGTTCTTTCTGAAACATTCTTCCTTTCATTTTGCAGCAGCCCATTGTGCCTGCCCATCCAATGGCTCCTCCTAGCCCCAGTATCACCAGCAGCAATAACAACAGCAGCAGCAGCAGCAACTCAGGATGGGATCAATTAAGTAAAACTAACCTGTATATCAGAGGGCTGCCTCCAAATACCACTGACCAGGACTTAGTAAAGTTATGCCAACCGTAAGTATACTTGTTGCTAATAAATTAAGAAATGGGTGGTCAAAGATTTTAAGGGATCTATTTATGAAAAAGTATATGAAATGTATCAGAACTGATACAATAGAGCATAGTTGTACAAAACAGGGTAAATAATAATTTTGTATTGACTTTGATCATTCTCCATATAATTTGAATGGGGAATTTTTAAATTTATCAGTACTAAGTATGTCTAAATTCTTATCCGTACTTAGAAATGTATGCCTACTTTGTGGCAATGATAATAAATTTTGATCCTGACTCTTAAACTAAGGATTTTGTTCATAGCCCATAAATAATTTAATGGGATCAAAAATTATTATTATTATTATTAAATGTTGTAGATTCTTTTTCTAATTTCAGAACTTTGAGCCAGATCAGGATTGTCAAACCCAGATGTGGCCTGCAGGGCCTGCCTGGAAATAGCAAAGGACCAGCCCACAGTGCCTTGCAGCCAAAATGGGGCACCGGGGGGCCACACGTGGCCCCTGTGTGGCCTATTTTTGGTTTGGATGGCCTCCTGCAATACTTTGCCAGCCAAAACAGGGCACAGAGTGGGGGGGGGGGTGCATGTGCGCTCCCATGCCTCTTTTTGGGCCAGCAAAGTGCTGAAGGAGGCATCTGTCCCATCTCCTCCCTCTGCTGCCCCACAGAAAAGAAATACAATGCTGATCTGGCCCTTGAAGAAATCTAGTTTGACACCCTTGAGTGAGATCATTGATACATGTGAACAGTAGGATAACTTTATGAGTTATCATTCTGATGAAGTATTCATCTGGAAGGCCTTATTAGCCTGATATCAATATACATAATTTAAGGGAAATGTTGGTTTTGTATGAACTATTTGAGTAAAACTAAGCCAATATTGTCTAAGCAAGTGGCAGCACCTGGCCAACTTCGTCTAGGCCCAATAGTGTCTGCCATGGTTTGTACTTGGGCGGGAGACCTCCAGGGACCATCTTCTTTAGAGTGACCTCCCCACAGACAGAAGAAAAAGTGTTCTTCAGAACTTGTCTCTTCTGGAGAGTACTTGGGAAAGAGATTGAATGTTAAAAGTACTCCCCAAAATGTAACCTACTCATGAGATCAAAAGAGTACGCCATCAGTGTTTGCTATGTCTAATGGTTAGTAATTTTACTACTGTAAATGTATGTAAGCTGTCCAGAGTCTCCTAATAGGAACAGCATTGAATGTACAGTAAATAAATAAACACCATGGCTGCATGCTAGACTGGGCAGGTGAAAAAACACTCCAGAAGGATGTTCTCAGTTCAAAGAAAACTACATGGATGCATCCATGAAGTCACTATCAGTAAAGGTCTACCTTTACTTTAAGCTAATATCTCTGCTACTTATTTTTGCTAATATTGTTAAATACTCAAAGTGCATTTGTATTCTATTGTAAACAAGACTGTTCACTCAGAGTATTGTAGCATACTGTAAATGAATCCACTCTTTTGCAAATGAAGGAGCTTGAAAAGCCAGAAATTCAAAGCTATTTCAGAGCCACTCTATAATAACATTTCATGTAACTGTACAAGTTCTTTTTCCATGAATCTGGGTGACTGTTTTTGACTGTTCATTATAAAATCAGTTGGCTTCGTTATCAAGTTAGCTATTATGTAGACTGATGATAAACTCGTTTGAGGAAGATCTTTGTTTAATTCTTCTAAACTTTGATCAATGAAAACACAATATTGTGAAAGTTACTCTGCAAAGCAAATGATTCTTGGTGCTTTATTTGTACCATAAATAAACCATATTCTTTATTCAAGTTGGGATAGGGAGATCCAATTTTATCACATTTTAAATAAAAATTATAGATAGTTTATGTTTCTGTTCTGCCTTCCTGGGCATATTAATAGTTCTGCATTAATATGGCAGGAGAAAACTATTATGGAATTTGTAGTTGGTAGGTGCTGTGGAATGCATCAAGTCCAGCAAACTAAGTGCTATGTTCAGCAGTGTGTAAGAACCCTAGCCCTAGACTTAGAAAATAAAGATGTCATTAAATGTTCCTTTCAATTACTCTTAACCTATGGTTTTCAGAATTGCGTAATATTGTATAATTGCTCATAATTCTAAATATATATATCTGCTTTCATAAACAGCATTTTAAGACCTATGTTGACTTTTGCTCCATTCCCATGTTTGTCACTACATATAAGTCATAGATTTTCTTTCCTTGCATGGGGTTTGAATATAACCTACTTTGATGATTATCTGGGAAACACAAAATGCTTTTAGGTCACACACTTAGATTCCTGTATGATACATGTTGTTATACTGTGAAACTAATGTCACAAGTATCTATTAAGTTAGAAAGCATTTTTATCATCATCTTGATAAAAAGAAAAAAAAAGTCTTGTATTCTGTGGATACCGTAATAGATGGCTAATCCATGCATAACTGAATAGAACTAGATTGTAGAATAGAGCAGAATAGAACAGAACAGAATAGAATAGAATTCTTTATTGGCCAAATATGATTGCACACACAAGGAATTTGTCTTTGGTGCATATGCTCTCTGTAGGAAATGGTACATATGGCAGGAATCATAGGATACAACACTTAATGATAGTCATAGGATACAAATAAGCAGTCAAATCATACTAGGAGGCAATAATCAATATAAATTATAAAGATACAAGAAACAAGTTATAGTCATAGTGCAGTGGTGGGTGATGGAATGATGAGAAAAGGATCTCTTTGTATATTTATACAGTTCTTGTGCTTAGGTATCCATTTGTTTCTCGTCATTGTTTTATTCTGGGATAGATCTAATAATGTCCATGATAAATAAAACTATCTTTTTAAAAAAATGGATAACTTTTGGTCTTTGAGAGCGTTTTTATCTAATTGCAGAAATTTTGCATCTTACTATTGTATTCGTAGCACTACAATTACAATGTAAGTTTTTTAGGTACGACTTTAGGTATTTTATTTAACAGATTCATGTGGAAACGTATTTTTGAGGGGAAAAATGTTTCCTGTTGCCAGCTTGTTTTGTCTTTGGATTTCTTCCATTTCTTACCTGTGTCCACCTGGCCCCTGTAACTAGTCTTCCACTTGCATTTTTTCTGCCAGATTGGAAGAGACATTTGGAGTCACTGGGGAGAGCAGATGTTTTCAGAGACTATTAGAAAGATTCTAAAATAATTTAGAGCACTAAAGCTCTGTTTTCAGTAAGTGGCCATATGTTGGGAAATGAAGGCATTTGTTTAGTTTTGCATTCGGACATCCAGTTCTTTCTCCTCAAAATGTTAGGCCTGCAGTATGATTTGGAGATTCAGTACTAAATTGGTTGTATTTCTTTTCATATTTTTTCATACAATTGAGTCCTTTTTAAAAAAAAAGTATATTTGGCAAGGGAAAAAAGCAAGAATAAAATTGAAAATGTTACAAGAAGCTAAAACTAAGTGGGATTCAGATTACCTGATTGGGAGTTGTACTACCAGGCTTCAGTGCTTATGTGGGTGAAAGAAGGGATAAATCTGAGGAATAAAAGAGTATTGACTTTTTAGAAGGACGTAACGTGCAGTTGGGGTGGCATGCATTTATGTGGTATGGGAAAAATAAAATACATATTTTCAAAAACATTATATTAGAAATACTCTGCTTTTAGTATGGGGAAGAATAAAAAAGAAACATTATATGAAAATACCAGTCTGATGGAAGCACTAATACATCCAAATGTTCTTGAAGTAGAAAAAAATTACAAGCTATAAAGATATCCTAAATGAACAAGGGGAATTGAAATCAAAACGAGAACTGAAAAATCAAGGAATTGATTTGGCTTCATGGCCATTTATGCAAAAAAAAAAAAAAAATTATATAAAATCCTATTAGAATATAGTGTAAATTAGGTTTAGGAACTATATAAATAGTACTTTTGTGGCAGTCTTTTATTTTGTACCTCAAGCCATATGTTATAGATGTTATATAGCAAAGCCAAATTCTTTTGTAAAGATTTGGGACTGTTAGGAAAACCCCTCCCCATCTCTACTCATTCCCCCTGTGTAATTTACTTATATCTGGTGGAAAGGAAAGTTTCTTGATATGAGATGCTCCAAGACAAAAAAAAATTTAAAATTACTTCTGGTACTTTAGAAAAAAAGTCTAAAACATTGAATACTCCTCTTAAATAACCCCTTTATTAAAATATTGCTCTTATTAGTACCATGGATCTATTAAACTGGCTTACATGAGTGCATTGTGCTGATAAAATTATTATCACTATAATCCACTGGATTCTTTCAAAATGAAAGAACCAGTGGAAAGACTGGGTTAATGTATATGAATTTAAGAAAATGTGAAAGGTATATAATATTGTAATCCTCAATTTGATGAAAACATACATTCTGCTATACAAAACTGAATGTTCACAGATCAAGTAAGCAGGACACACACTTATATATCCCAAATAATTCTTGCTAAGTCCATAAAGGAGTTAAGTAGACTAGTCCTTGCTAGAAGTACTCAAGGGAGCCCCAAACCAAACCCATGATGCTTCAATTTAAGATGTGCCTGCCACACCAGAAAGTCTCATTCTATCATGGCATTTTTGTTTGAATGCATCTAGGATTCTGTACATTCTATGTGATTTGTGGTCTTCTTTGTTAGCAATCATAGTCTTTTAAACATTAATTCATTTTTAGAAAAGCAAAAGTTAAATTTTAAATAAATTTTTAAATAAATTATTCAACACTTGAGCAAGATTGCCATTACAATTAGGTTGAATAGCATTTTATTGCATCCTTATAGGAGTATGTCCAGGGGTGAAATTCAGCCGGTTTGGACTGGTTCACCCGAACTGGTAGTAGAAATTTTGACTGGTTTGGACAACTGGTAAAAGTGGCTCTGGATAGCCCCGCCCCTGTCCACCCGGTTGCCAACTTGCTCCCGCCTGCCTGATCAGCTGCTCAGCACTTGCACCTGCCTGCCCAATTGGCCACTTGGTGCTTGGCCCCACCCACCTGTCCTGCCTGTGCGCAATGCCCCGCCCAGTCACTTCTCATCTCGCATGCCTTCCTAGCATAACACATTGTCATCGTGTGCTGTGCTCGCTTGCGGGGAAGATACCTGTCTTCCTAGTTCCCACGCGAACTATGCCTGTGGTCCAACTGAGTGTCGCTGATCTGTTCAGGTAAGTGAGCCTGCAAGTCGTGGCCTAGCTAGCCAACCCCCCCATCCCCGGGCTTGGGTACTTGCCACACCACTCCATCACAGGTATGGTGAGGCCTAGGTAGTTTCTGGCCTTGCCTGTTGTGTTTTGCTGCGGCAGATCCATGGCATATGCCATGTAGTGCGGCCTAGGTAGGCCCCAGTCCCTGACTCAAGCCTTGTCTGGAGGCCTCTGCCCGATCCCCCATCACCAAGGCCGTGTCAGGGGAAGCATCATTCCCCAGCTCCGGCCCTGCCCTGAGGCCTCCACTGAAGCGGCTTGAGTCTGAATGGTTCTTCTTACCTTTAAGAAGATCCATCCAGAAAGTGCTACAACAGCTAAGCTTCTTCCGGGAGCCTTGCGGAAACACTCCAGGGCAGCGCCTACTTCTCTGCGCTGCTGTTCTAGCTGGGAGAGTCAGACCAGTTTAGCAGCTGTGATTTGCTGCTTTTAGTCCTTTAAATCTCACCTGGAAAGCTCTGCATGTGGCACAGAGAAGCAGCAGCCAGTTTGGATGCTGTTTCTCTCAAGCCACCCCACAGGTCTTTTCCAATGTGATTTTAAAGGACCGAAAGCAGCAGATCATGGCTCCTAAATTCGTGGCTCTGCCAGCAAGAGTAGCAGGCAGCGGAGAGAAGGCATCTTGCACTTTTGTGCAATTTAGGAGCTGTGATCCGCTGCTTTCAGCTACTGCTTCTCTCTGCCACCCCACAGACCTTAAACATTCAAAGAGCCATTTGGACCCATTTTTCACAGAAAAAAAAACTACCGGGTTCATCACTCGTGTGTGTGTGTTCCCTCTTGAACCATTTCCAAAAACAGGCAAAGGTTGGTGTTTTGTTTTGTTTTGTTTTGTTTTGTTTTTTGCTGATGTTCTGTCATCTTCTTTGGGTGCTTTTTACCATATGATTTAAATCAAGAGTCATTTTAGGTTTCCATATAAATTAAACTCTTTTGTCCCCCTGCTGTAGCTCCCTGTCGACCAGC
Source organism: Myanophis thanlyinensis (assembly GCA_017656035.1). Lineage (NCBI taxonomy): Eukaryota > Metazoa > Chordata > Lepidosauria > Squamata > Homalopsidae > Myanophis > Myanophis thanlyinensis. The sequence goes on from JAEANM010003686.1 coordinate 10,262, forward strand.
TGACCCTGCCCCTGCTCCTTACCCTCTCCTCCCAGTCACTCCTTGCCTGGTAAGGGGAACGGTGGGGGATGGAGACTCTTCCATATTCCAGAGCAGGAGCAAAGCACCCCGTACTTGCCTCTCATCTCAAGGCACTGTGAGAGTGCAAATTTAATTTAGCCTACCCGGAGCTGCCTGAGGCTCCGGAGCCGCAGGTTGCCAACCCCCGGTCTAGACTATAGCTACAGTAACAGGATATTTTCAGATTCGAAGGAAAAAAATTGTATTTTTGGAGTATGCATGACCATATAAAGTCTTTTGTGCTTTTCATTACATTTAAGCGTTTTAATTTTATTTCAGAAAAGTTTACCACTGCTAAAATGACTATGGAGATTCTTAGTCACCCAGGTCATAGTTGTCTCAAAGGTGCTTTTTTCTTCTTCTCGAGGCAACTGAATTTTCTGGTTTTTCTTTGAAGACATTTTGCTGAGCAACATGGTGTATGCAGTACAGTGAGCCATGTGCAGATGTATATATTGGGGAACCAAAACAATCACTTCATAAACGCATGGCACAACATAGGAGAACAAACAGATCCGGACTAGATTCAGCAGTCCATCTGCATTAAAAGACACAGGCCAGTTTTTTGAAGACAACAAAGTCCATATTTTGGACAGAGAGGTTCACTGGTTTGAAAGAGGGTCTAAAGGGGCCATCTGTGTCAAAATTGAACAGTCTTCTCTTAACAGAAGGGGGGGGGGAGATACAACATCATCTATCTCCAATCTACAACACAATCCTTTCAACAGTTGCAAAAAGGCTCCTCACCAATTTGCACCACTCAGGTGGCCCTGATGACACAGATAAACTTCCAGGTGACCTTAACAACCTCTTAAAAGAATGCAAATGTCCAGCTTGTCTGCAAGGAGTATAAATCCTTCCATTCCCCACCATCCACTCAGAGCTGAAGAAGCTTCTTGGATGAGAAGTGAAAAGTCTTCAAAGAAAAAAACCAGAAAGTCCAGTGGCCTCGTGAGAGGGGGGAAGTACCTTTAGTACCGCTGCTTAAGTAAAACCACTGGGGCACTGGAAAAGGATTCTCTTAATAGATAAGTGGATCTACATATGCTAAGTGTCTTTTCTAAACTGGAAAGTTGAGGTATAGATAATAGGCTTGTGCAAATTAGAGGGGGGAAATGGTACTTCAGAGCATGGAGGCCCTTTATTTAACATTCTCAGCAACTTCTTACATTAGCTGTCTCTTTTCCTGAGGCCACAGTTTGCTGACAGATGCTGTGTACTTGGCCACATAATCTAAAATACAAATTTCCTTTCAACCTGAATCACTAAGCAGGCCCCACTCCCACCTCCACCCCAATACACCTTTAGATATTTTCTTAACACATTGCTTGAAAATTGATGATTCTCTGTACAGTAGTGGATTTCCTGCCGGGATAAGATAGATGATCTTTGAGGAACTTTCCATCTTAATAATTATTCAGTGTTAACAAAATCTAAATAGCTTTTGGATATATAAATGTTCTACTTGGCTGCTGCTATTTTAATTATTTTCGTAGAAAGATCAAAGAAAATTGGGTGGGTGTGCATGTTGTACTGTACTCTTGGTTTAATGAACAGCAGTTTCACAGATTTTAGATACTATAGATATTTTTTTTCTTATTTAATAATGTTTACCAAAACAAGGATTTGTCCATTGAATTGGTATTTTACTGTAGACTAAACCAGTTATGTGAACGTATACAAATTATGCAAAATGATGAAATTTAATGGCCATCACTTCCCCTAACTATCCTTTAAAAATCAAAAGTTTTATTATAATGTGTGATATTATTTCATCTCATTCCATTACATTTAATCCTTGAATAGGAATGAACAGGCAATTGCGTGGACAGTCTATTGCATGATATGATCTTTTGTTGCACAGTGTCAATTTCAAAACCAATAACCATATTTGCTTATAATTTGCCCTAAACATCAGGCATGTTGCTTGATTCTTTGTGTGAGTGGGTGAAGCCAACACTCTTGTAAGGTTCCATTCATCATTGGCTTATTGCAATATATGTAGAACAAAATGTTACTTGTTCCTTTCCTAAGTTAAGTACTTAGATTCTAAAATATGTTTATTCTTGGCTTTTGAATCTGTTTTATTGAGAATATAATAATCCAAGTTTTCCAGGAGAACACAGAGCCACTAATGATAGTTACCGTAGTTACATTCTCTGGCATGGAGGGATCAAGAAGAGCTGAGGAATCAAGAAAGGGATTGAGCAGTTTGTCTGCATGTTGCAGATTCATATAAAAATCAGAATTCTAAAATAATTTGACTTACTGTTGAATGCAAGCACCACTGATATGATGAAGCAGTATTTCAAAGATTTTCTGAAATTTGCTACTGTGTTTGTATTTATCTTTTTGATTGAAAACATCTTAATCCCTTCAGTGTTGTAACAATTGTGATAGTAATAGTCATAAAAGAGGAAAAAAAGCTATTATCTGCCTTCTAGTCATAGGAAGAAGGAAAAAAAATCAATTTACTTAGCCAAGAAATACTTTCCTTTTATGGTTTAAATATTTCCATTTTGTCTGGAATCAGTTTTGATCTCGATTAATGGTTTTATGTAGAACATTATTCAGTGATGCAACTTACATTGATGTGCTTACTTTGAAGTCTTGGCTGACTAATTATAAATAATTATATTGGTCAATAGGATACAGCAGAGCATTTTAACTGTTCTTTCAACTGAAATTACTTTGGCATCTTCCCAGGTTCGTAGTAAGTGAGCCCCCATCATTAAGCGTGCGCGTGCATTTGCATCATCTAATGTGTTATAAGCCAGAACCAGCAGAGCCTCCTAGATGAGATGATGGTCGACTTTACTACAATTTTTCCTCCAGTGGGAGAACGAAAGGAGACTAAAAGGAGACTGTCTGAAACTGATGGATCCTCAGCTTAATGGGAATCTCTTTTTTGGGGGGAAAAAGGGGGTGGGGCCTCAAGTTCCTTCTTCTAATTAGCTAGTTGTATGTTTGCAGCAGTTGTTGCAATCTTATTTTAGTGATAATTTGGCAGTACGGCTATAGGAGATGAAATATCTTAATCAAATGCGAAGATTCTTGTTCAGCCCTTGACTGCTGATTTGTTGTTTTGTTTTTAAATCCTACATGACAAGGATCAAATAATCAAAAATTTCTATTTAGGTGTGTTTAACCTTTTCTTTATATTCACAACACTTACTTTATTGTTTCCTTATTTGGGATTGGCATTAATTTCTTCTGCTGTATCAGACAGGCTTTTTTCTTTGTATCACTTAATATTTCAATCCTTCCTTTCTGTATTGTAAATGCTTTGACTTTCATTCTCATTTTGTTCTCATAAGTGTTATTAGCATAATTTTATAAAGAGAAGAATGCAAGATTCAAAACGTAACATCTTTAATAGTTACACTATTTTATTCCTGCCACCCATACATTTTCATAATAAAAAAATGTAAACATATAAGTCAGAGTTCTTAGTAATCGATGGTATTCTTACCCTAGAGAAACAATTTCAAATGTAGACAAAGGATGTGAAAATTTGAAATTATTAAATGAAACCGAAATAGTGTAATTTGTGTACAGTAGTAATTTTTTAAATAGGCAATTAATCTGTGCTCCTTATATTGCAAATATTTTGTATGCGTTATAAATATTTGAAAATATTGCCTATTGGCCAAATGACTTGGTTTTTAAAAAATAGAAAAGGAGAAATTTTATGATCAAACATATTTTATAGCATTGCGTGTAGATATTTTTTTATAACTGTACTTGAAATAGCTTAAAATACTAAATATATGGTAGTATATGCTTTCATATACTGCTATTTGGTGTCTTCACAGTTGTATTCCATCTCTTCACTTTTCTGATACTGGGCAACATCAAATACCAGCTGACATCTGCTCATATACCAGGCGTTTCTTTTGCTTTCTCCTCCCACATTCCCATTCACATCAGATCCTCTCAAAATACTCTGTTTTGAAGTTGAAAACAATTGTTTCAAATTTTGAAATGGGTCATTTCAGCCATTCTGGAAGTTTTCCAAGCTCAAAATAACTCAGTATTGTAGTTAACCTTTTTCATAATAGTTGGGGGAAATTATCTTGAACGCAAAACATTTCATATTTTCAGTGTTTTGCATATGCTTATCCTGGAGAGTTAATTGGAGTGTGTAGATATCAGAAGAAAATCCAGTTCTTGTAGAAGGAGAGACAGAGCCTGGGGGTGGGGTCGAGTGCACTCACCGGTCTCCCATCCCGCACGGATCGCGCCGGTCCTCCACCCGGCTGGGACCGCCTTCCTCTTCCTCATGGGCGTCATCATGCACCTGCTTGAACAGGTGGCCGCTGCGGTCAAAGAACTCGCCGGCTTGGATTGTTCGAGAAGGCATCTCAAGGCAAAATGGAAAGTTTCTGTGGCTGATAATAGAAGTTTGGGGCGTTCCGAAGTTCTGTTATCTGCTGTAAATGCCTTCCGCAAAGCCCTCTTTAGCCAATAACAGAGTTGCAGATTCCTTCTGGAAGGCATCTGAATGCAAAATGGAGGCCAGGGCAATGCACACATGCCTTCTGTGGCTGCTTGCCACCACCCGCATGCATCGCCCCAGAGCTCTATTATCACCTGTAGAGAGATTTTCCGGAAAGCATCTGAAGGCTAAATTGAGCCTAGGATGATGCGTGCAAGTGGAGGCAAGCACCTGCAGAAGAAGCAGACACAGAAGAAGGCGAGGCAGGTGTCAGGGTGTGCGAGGCCTGATAAGTAGGGCAGCTCCACCCTGCACCCCCAACCTAGCTTAATTTTTACCTGTGTGCCTCGCCCCACCCCCTGCAACTTGGGTGGGTGGGGTCTTAATTTGGGCTAATTTTGTAGGTGGGGCTTAATTTTATTGCATGCACTGAAAAATGTGATAGAGCTTCTTTTATAGGTGGGTGTGTTTTGAGAGAAACATGGTAAGAAACACCCCATAGACAGGGGTGCCTTCCCTTAGATTTGTTTGATGCTCTGTTACTCAAGCCCTCATTTGTTTGATGTTGATGAGCCAATTTGATGTAGAGGTTAAGATGCTGATCAAGAGACCAGGAAACTCTTGAGTTTTTGACCCCTTTTAGGCATGAAAACTGACTGACTTTGGGTCAGTCTATCTTAGTTCAACTCACCTCACTGGGATGTTGTTGCAAGAAGAATAGGAATAGGCAGGAGGAGTATTATGTATGTTCGCTACTTTGAGTTACTTACAAAGTAATAAAGACGGGGTAAATATCTAATAAATTCCTACAGATTGGACGGTTTCAACGTGCACCACCTGAGGTTGTCTTGAAGATTACCTGAAAATTGCAATTAGTACAAAATGCAGCAACCAGAAACACTCTTGGGCAAAGTTTTCAATACAGTTAATCCTCAAGTTAAAAATGTAATGGAGCCTGCCAATTATATTCATAACCTGAGGATTCATAGAAGTGAATCATGTAAATTGAACGTGATCACTCCCTGCTTTTGCTCACACAATTTGCTAATTCACTAATCGAGTGCATGGGTTGTTAAGTGCACAAGGTATCTCAGGATGGGGAAGGCCATGGAGGGGGCCTAGTGCTTCTGACCTCCAAGGCGTGCAGGGACGAGAGATTGCATCCCTATAGACTCTGTTCGTCTTTACAAAAAGCCTTTGCCACCGAGAAGAGGCCAGGAGGAGCGCACCCATCCCTCAGCCTCTGTTTACGGCAGCAAAGGGCTTTCCTCAAGTCCTTTGCTGCCATAAATGGAGGCTGTGAGCGATGCGCACATTCCTCTGGGCCTCCGTTTATGCCGGCAAAGGACTTTCCTCAAGGCCTTTGCCACCAAGAACGGAAGCTGGGAGGTGCACGCATATCCCTTC